>ML778709.1:247483-264368 GCA_009831015.1 Picea engelmannii
AAAAAAAGAAAAAGGGGATATAAATAAAACAAATAATTTATTTATTTTTTATGATAATTTATTTATTTTTTAATTAAAAAGGGGAAAGGGAAAAGTTAATTTCTACACCTACCAATTTGAGTTCTAAATGAAAAGGGGAAAGAGGGAAATTTAAAATAATTAGGAAACTAGGAAAAGAGGGAAATCTAAAATAATTAGGAAACTAGGAAAAGAGGGAAACATAAAAAGAAATGGGGAACACAAGGGAAAAAGAAGAAGTCAAACTTAGTAAGGTATCTACCATTCAAGAACTTTCTAATTTAAATTGAACTAACAAACTAATAATGGGGAAAGTCATTAAAACCTATAAGAGAATTTGGGGACACCTAGGAGCGATTCTAGGAGTGACTCTAGGTGGGTGAGGAAAATAAGGGAAATTAATTAATTAAAGAAATTAATTTATGGAGGAATGAAGGGGATGGGTGAAACTTGTACGGGGAGAAATGTTTGGGAATAAATTTTTAAAACTTTAATTAAATGAGATTTTAGGAAAGTAAGGGACTTCGAAACTTTATATAATGAACGGAGGAGAAGTATGAAGGATCTTCTTTTTGTTTTCATAACATTACGCTACAAAAATATCTACTTGACTGACTTAGCTTATGGGAGTTGTGTTATTGGATAAATCCGTAAGTGTGGACACAAACCGATCTCCCTATATCCACCTGGATCTAGAACAAAGCAAGACAGAATGATACTCTTTCCCTAGATTTTAACTATTGAATATACTAGAAGATACAATCAAAGAACATGCCTTATGATCGCTTCCTTTGGTCTTTGATGTTCGTGCTTCGCTCCAGTGCTCTCGTACAGTCAAGATCAAAACCATACAAACCAACCAAAGTGAAGAAAACATAATCTATTCAAGAGTCTATCTATGTATATGATCAAGGAGTTATACAATAAAGTGGAATTAACTTTATGGGAAAGGGACACATTACTGTATTATATTGATAGAAAGTAAAGATTACAACCTGAGCCTTGATGTTGCAAACTTTCTTTCAATGGCCCTTAGCTCTGACACACACACTTGCTCACTTTCATGAAGAAGATCAACCACCTTTGATAAACTTGTTGGACTTCTTTAACTGTTGTAGCTTCAGTCCTTCACACAGTCTTTCACTGATCCTCCAATAAATCTCTTGCTTGTTTGCTTATAACCTTTTCCGTAAGAATCCCCTCAATATATAGGAAAGAATGAATTAGTTACTTGGATAAGAATGATCCCAAAATATCAGGAAATCTAGTACTTAGATAACCATTCAAATGCCATCTCATCCTTCTAGAAGATTCCCTTCTAGAAGCTTCGAGAATTCATCTTTCTCCCTTCTTTAGAAAGATTTTGCACCCTAGCAGTTAGACACAGGGCGAAATTTTCTAGAAAGAGATGAAGGTAACGTTTCCCAGGAGAAAGTTCTAATGAAGAGTCTGAGTACACCATCATGAATACATCATCATGACGACCAAAATTATGGGTAACAGAATGCCCCCCAAAGTATGAGGTTGGAACTAGTGACAACCGATAGACTTTGTAATCGACATGTGTGTGTCGAGAACCAGGAGCACATCTAATCAGAAACTTGCAAACACCCAAGCATCTGCAGAATATCATATATACCAATTCTGAGGTAGGCATTCCCATACTCAGATCATAGACTGATGACATTATAGACAAAGGTCATGGCCACCAATCATACACTGTGGATCCATGTCATCAAAATATAGCATAGCCATCTGAATACACTGTGGATCTATGCAATAAATTTAAAATCAAGACGACATAGCCACGAAACATACACAGTGGATCTATGTGTCGCAAATTATACATACTCCATCGCAACCTGGATCACAAAGATAATATCCAGGGTCTTCAATCTCATCACCCAAAGTATGAATCTAACCATGTGATTACATGTGTTGAAGTCGAACATGGTAGAAACCACTTGATTACCGATCATTGATTAAAGAATTAACAAGTGCGAGGGAAATCACTATTGATGTCAATGAATCCCAAGGTACTATAGTACAATCCATCGACTGTGAATAAATGAGTTCATGTCGAACATCCGACGAAATATTTCAATCAGGGGTCAATGATGTAAACCCACTGTCAAAAGCGAGGAAACTTGTGATTGAGGCATGCAATCTCCAAGGTACTAAATAATTTCTAAGTCTTGATTCTGGATAATGAGCTGAAGTCGACGGAACAAAAATCGTCACAAGAGGGCCTTGATGTATCCCCCATCAATGACATGAAATGAGTCACAGAGTTTGAAGGTGAAACAGAGCATTTTGCAAATTGGACTGGACACAGAGAAGGATGACACAGAGAGAATGGATAACTACAGATGGCCGACTCAATATAAGTTTCAGATGGACTTCTCTTGAACATATGAACGACACGACCAATGATTTGGAAGCATTGACTCAAAGATGACACATGGAATGACCTTGTAATCAATCGAAAGAGAGACAAATGGATTTCCCAAACCAGCTTCAAATGATGAATAAGGGGTGTCATGTTCAAGAGCGACACTTACTGCCAATCAATACGAAGATGAAACATATCCCTTTCCCAAATTTTCCCCCACCATTTCTGGCAAGTACCTCTTTATTTTTACACAAGCTTGAAGAGGATCACATGTGCTTGTTGATATAATCTCATCCTTCAAATGAGTCCCTCAGAGTATGTTTAACGAACCCTAAGAAGGAGTGGTTCGGTCCAATCATGGGTCTGTCAATGTTTGTTTAACAAGTCCAAAGATAGTAAACTCAAAGGTTTTTCAAGATTATAGAGTTTGGAAAAACACTTAAAAGAGAACTCTCTCAGTTCCTTTTTCATAAAATAGTTTAGATGAGACCGAAAAAGAGATAAATTATCGTTCACCAGACATGTACTTCAAATACTTTATCGAGCGTGAAAATAGCAAGATCGCTCGACGATATTTTCATGTTTAGAGAGTCTGAAAATAGCTTAAAGAGGACTCCAGGGGGGTTCCTTTTTCGTATAACCTTGTTGACCCCAAAAAAGTGATAAAACTATGCTTGATCACGTTCTTATGTTTTTCATGAGCACAAGAACGGACAAAAATGATGCTCGAGGTTTTATGTAAAAACCATAAAAAACTATCAAAAACACACCATAACGGAGAAAAATATGTCCATAACCTTGCATTGAATAGTCAAAATCATCACACCTGCAAGAAATCCACTCAGCATAACATTAGGGATTAGGTTTAATCAATAAATAAGCATCAAAAAACCCAAAATGACATAGTAAAAAGTAAATCAAATGAGTAAATAACCATTTTTACCATATCATTTCACATTTCGACTATTGAGCTCTAAAACCCCCTTTTTACCCTCCGAATTTGGCGTCGATTTGAGGGAGCTACAAGAAATCATTCGACGAGACGTCTGCATCATTAAGGTAAGTCATTCATTCTTGACATTTTCATGGTTTAAATTTTTTATTTCATTGGTTAATTTTTTAATTTCAAGTTGTTTTTTAAACCTTACATGTGCGTTGGCATTCTTGCAGGCAGCCCATGTGCGTTGGCATTCTTGCAGGCATTGGTTCTCGCAAATGATCTTTAAGCCACCTGCGAGGTTCTCACACTGTGCTAATAGGGCACCTGCGAGAACCGTAAACTTAAAAAAAAAAATTAAATATTTAGCCAATGAAAAAATCTAGATCATGAACAAAATCATTAATCCTCCTTTTATGTTCTTTGTGTAGATAAATAGCCATAAACATGGTTCTTGAGTGGTGAGAACGAGAACATGAAGAGGATAATGCAAATGCTGAGAATCATCCTCCTACCATAGCTTCATTGAGAGATTGTGGGCTCTTAAAATACTTTCGCATCCCGGGCATGAGAGCCCAAATCAGACTACTAGAGTTCTTGATTCGTATGTGGGATCCAGATCAATAGGTTTTCAATGTAGGATCTCACACATTGTCCATAGACATTGAGGACATATACTTCTTGACTGGATTATCCAGGTGTTGGTATTATGTCAGCCTGACCGGTAGTAGAGGCGGTGGATTAAAGATGAGTGAGTACTGCAATCAATACTGTGTACCTGAGGTTGAGAGGAAAAAGGGAAAAGTTTCTATCTGGGGAGTACAAGACTTGACCCTCCACACTATCCTCTTTACTATATCTTGGATGGCCAGGAGTTCTGCTCCTCATATGGCATTATAGAGCTACTTCTAGTACGCCATCGAGTGTACTGATCCTAGAGTATTCAACTGGGAAGATGTTGTGCTTCGCAGTATTGAAAAGAAATTAACCAAATGCAGGTGAGGTGAATTGAAACAATTTGGTTATGGATCTTTTTTAGTGTCCTTCTTCATCGAGAGGGTCCTCGTATTTAGACTACAGGTTGAGTGGAACCTACTGGGTCCTAGGGATCCAAGGATGTTGAGATGGTGTCGGCTCATGGCTCGGCACGTGGTAGGACCAATCGTCAAATACAACAATATTTTCTTTGACTGGCTTCAAAACTAGATGTTGATGGTCGATGACTATGCCTATGCTGGTTTGGATTTTCCTGGAGATACGGATTTGGCATTGCCCGAGGACACTCAGTGGGGAGACCTCTGTAAGAAGTACACGAATTTCTCTTTTTAAATGTTTTTTGAATTTTTATCATATTCAAATGTTTTTGTTTTATATGTTTATCTAAATACTAACACAAAACATTTGTTGATAACATAGATGTTGGACCGTATAGACCTACTGGCACCTCTCCTATCCAGTGACGAGGAGAGGTAGCAGCACCACCACCATAGTATGCTGAAGATTATTAAGTGGTGGAACAGAATTTAGAGGGCTTGACAGCAGACATTCTAGATATGACTCTGGAAGAGGTTCCACGACGTGATCAACGTCACACTATAGGGGTATCAGCAGCTATGAGCCGACTGCTCCGTAGGGTTGCTAGGGCAGTCATGTGTTACCGTGAACATCATCCGTGACGTCACTTTGTAGAAGCTATGAGCTTCAAATTTTGATATTTTGGTCTTCGGACAAACTTTTTGTAAAAAACAAACTCTTTTGATCATTATATATACAGATGGCTTCTACCGGTTTACTTTACATTGTGTGAATTTTAATGTGTTTGATTCATAAATGGTTCAAATGTCTATCCAATACATAATTAGCCAATGCATCTGTTAATGTATTAAGACATCTAGGAATATGCTGATGTTCAATGTGATCAAAATATCGTTCCAAGAGACGAATTCGCAAATACACTCGTAACAAAGTAGGACTTCGAATAGAGTAGATATTACTTAGTTGTAGTACTACAAGCTGCGAGTCAATTCGCACAACCAAATGACGGATTCCGAGTGAGATAACATCAACCAATAATTCAATAACGACGCTATACTCTACAATGTTGTTGGTTGCACGGCCAAGACATACACCTCGTAAAGATATAAGTTCATTTGTTGGGGCATAGATTGCCCATGCAGCGGAAGCTAGGCTCCGAGTACTACAGCTAGCACCATCAGCGAAGCCAATGTAGGGTAGCGAAGACTCCGACATCTGGCAATCAAACACAATGTCACATAAGGGCAGAGACCAGATAACGTCAAAAGTAAAATAAAGTAACACACACAAAATATGATACATAAAATACAAGTACTTGTGCACAAATGATTTATGCATAGTACTTCTTCAAGTACAACCCATTCCTGGGTTCACTCAAAGGGATACCATTGTAATCTACCAGCTCGTATGCTCCTTTTTCCAAAACTCAGCAAACAATATAAGGACCTCCCCACATTGGTTTGAATTTCCCAGCTCCTAACACATCTCGATCCTGGTCATAGAGAAGAACAAGATCACCTTCAGAGAAAATGTGAGGCTTGACATGCTTGTCATACTGTGCCTTGACACGTTTCTTCTGGGCTTCGATTACCAGAGTGGCATCACGTCGAGTTTCGTCTAATCGCATCAGATAAAATAGACATTCTTCTTCAGCAGAAGTATTGGGTAAGATTTCTACAGCTAGCTTCAGAAAGGGTATCTCACATTCTATAGGACGAATGGCTTCCACACCATAGACTAATCGAAAGGGCGTAAACCAAGTAGCAGATTTGACAGATGTCTGATATGCCCACAATGCCAAAAACAACACCGTGTGCCAACTTGTTTTATGAATTCCTATCATCCATCAAAGCATAGTTATAAGAACTTTGTTGATTGCTTTGACTTGGCCATTAGCTTGCGGATAATAAGGTGTTGAGTTATCATGACAAAGACCCAACTTTTTCGTAAGTTCAGACATCATAAAATTCCTAAAATGACTACCGTGATCAATAATGATAGCTTGGGGAATACCAAAATGAGCTATGACATGGTTAAAAAGAAACAACGCTGGAGTCTTTCCAATATTATCGAATGTCAGCATTGCCTTGGCCCATTTTGTAAAGTAATCAACAACTACAATGATGTAACCATGCCCCCCGACCGAGTGAGGGTGACATGTCATGAAATCAATGCCCCATTTCGCAAAAGGACCAACTGAGACCACATGATGAAGAGGAGCAGGATGTGACCAAATTTTCTGATTATAGGTCTGGCAGGCATGGCATTTCTGAATGGCAATAATGCAGTCGTTGAACAATGAAGGCCAAAAATACCCTGCGCGTCAGATCTTCTGGGTAGTAGCATACCCAGACATATGACCACCACATGCTCTGGAATGGCAGTCATTCAGATCTTTCTCGGCTTCATCGAATGTCAGACAACGTCAAAAAACAAAGTCAATTCCCTGACGGTAAAGAGTATCCCTGAGGATAATGTATTGACGAGCTTGATAATGGATGTGACGTCGTTCAATACTAGACAAAGCAGGCCAGAAATTCTAGGTTTGGAGATATATAATGATATCTCCATACCAAAGATCGTCAGTGCTAATAAGGAAAAGAGATTCATCGAGTAATGAATATACGGCTACATTTTCCGTGGCAGAGTGAGGAAAATCACATATCAACTCAGCAAAAACTAAGGATTTCTTAGACATGGCACGATCGAATTCCAAGTCAAACTCCTGGAGTATGACAATCCATTTGGAGTATTTTCCCCCTAGCAATTGACATGTCAAAATGTGTTGCATAGGGTTGCAATGAGAAATCATTGTAGTTTTCCTTGAGAGGATATAATGCCGAAAGCGTTGAATGGATTGAATGGTAGCCAAGGCCAGTTTTTCAACATGTTGATACTTGATTTCAGTTGATGTGAGACTTTGACTCAAGTAATAAATAACATGTTCATCGTGCGCATCATCCTCTTGGACGAGAACCATGCCAATGGTATACTTCGAGGCAGCAAGATAAATAAAATAATCACGACTATAATCAGGAGGAAAGAGAAGCGGAGCTTGCGTGAGGGACAACTTCAAAGACTCAAAAGCATTGTTGGCCAAGGTATCCCAGACGAACTCGGAATATTTATTTAGTAGCCGCGTAAAACCACGAGTAATCTCGGTGTAATTAGGGATGAAACGACAAAGAAAGTTTGCTTTCCCCTGCAAAATTTGCAACTGGCACAATGTAGAAGGAGGAGGGAGATTAAGAATCGCCTCAACCTTAAGGGGATCCACCCTGATCCCTTGACGTGAAACGATGAAACCTAGAAGACGACCTGATTCTATGCAAAAAATGCATTTATGAGGATTTAAACGAATACGATAGAACCGACAACGAACGAAAATAGCTCGGAGATGAGTGGGGTGATCGACTCATCATAAAGAATGAGCTGGTAAATCATCCAAATAGGGTTGAACGATATGCTTTATATCATGAAAAGCATAAGACATAGCATGTTGAAACATCACGCCAGCATTCTTAAGACCGAAGGGAAGTTTCCTATAGGCAAAAGTACCCCAAGGACAAATAAAAGAGGTTTTATGTTGGTCCTCAGGAACGATGTTAATTTGATTATAGCCAGAGAAACCATCCATGAGAGAGAAGATTTCGCTTCCGTCACAATCATCAACAATCTGGTCGACGAAAGGGGTTGGAAAGTTGTCTTTTGGACAAGCTTTGTTAATATCCCTATAATTGACACATACATGAATATTTCCCCCTTTCTTATCAATCGGTACAGGGTTAGAAACCCATTCTATCAGAGCCACCGGATAAATAAAGCCGGCCTTGAGAAGTTTTTCAACTTTTAGTTTGATAGCCGCCACTTTACATGGGTGGACCAGATGAAGGCGCTGGCGGAGTAGATTAGCTCCGGGGTATGTTTTTATCTCATGTACAACAATTTTAGGTTCGATACCTGGCATCTCTTCGTAGCTCCAGGCGAAGCTGTCATGAAATTCTTTGAACAGAGATGTATAGGTGACAATTTCATCTAGAGAACACGAAGCTCTAATGTGAACATTTTCAACTATCCCAGGTTTAACAGATATGTCAATAGGAATCGTGGGAGAGATATTACTGAGGTTCCCTCTGGCAAACACATCATGTGAAGATCCGGGAATGGTTGTTATGAAAACAACGGTCGACGGAGTCGAAATCCGTTGGTAGTTCTCGAGAGTGTGTTTTTCCAGAAAGAGTATGGAACGATGATGCCCATTGTCCCAAGGGGTGTCTTCTATGACGGACATGATCATCTCGTCAGTGGGAAATATGACACGGAAAGGATCATGAGACAACTCATCAAGAGAGGGGGTAGAAGGTGTTGTCGATTGAATGGCGTGATAAGCAAACTCAACCAGACTTAAAGGCATGACGTCGCCAAAACGAGTGTGATCTCCAAGGTCTGGGACTATCCAAGGGTCGGAAGAGACAGGAAGTTCATGAGGTACGGTGGATATCATGTTGATAGAAGAAAATGATAGGCGTGGAACATCGGGTGGTGGAATGGGGAAAGTACCCATTAATGAAGAGTCTTTTAAAAGGCCTACACCGACATTCTCGTAACCCGACAGGGTTTTAGCTATAAACGGAAAGTTGCTAGTACGAGTATCGGAATTAAAGAAGACAAGTTGGTCAACCGTAACTACCTTTCCTTGATGAGGAAAACGTATGACACAGAAAAGTTTTGACACAACAACATGCATCGAATCTATCCAGCTATGACCAAGAAGAAGATTATAATCAAGGGGAGCATTGAAGACTTCCACTTCAACTTGGACCGTCTTACCTTCTAGGGTAACGAGCAACAATGGAAGAACACCATAAGGCTTAAAACCAGAGCCATTGAAGGCTTTCAGAGTATTTTGTGATTCATTTAAAGGAGGGGAGCTAATGGCTTTCCAACAAGCAAAAGACATTACACACGTAGAGGCACCCTCATCAATAATAGTTCGGCAAATGTTCTTGTCAGAAACAACAACTTGTATCTGGAATGCAAGCTGAGGGGTTAACCTTGGAATATGATCTTCCAAGTCAAAGACTATTAAATTCGTATCTGTTGGATCAATTCCACCTATATCTTTCAACAGAGCCTTCCGTTGTGCAGGACAAGACTGAAGGACTTCAAGGCCTAACATCGTTGAAGGTGCCTGGGCCAGATCTTCCATAATACTGTAGTTCTGGGCCACACAAGCATGAGGATCGAAAGCCGATTTCCCAATGACACCTTTTGGGGGTGGTTGCAGAATTGTATCAAGATTTGTTCGTTCGAGATGAAGAGGACCATTGGTAGGTGGAGTTGGTGGAGAGGGTTGAACCAAAGTAGGAGGTAAATCGTCAACCTTCTCTTTAGATGGAGAATAATATTTGGCTCTAGTCGTGAGTGCAACGTTGTTTGGCTTAGAATCACCGGTACACATCAAAACATATGATGTCGTAGAAGTAGATGGTTGGTCATGGATGACCAACTAAACCTGTTGTTGAGACGGGAAGGGTTGGGACAAGAATGCCAGTGTAGATGGTTTGGGTGTTCCTTAAAGGAACTTAGTGACCTTGGCACGTCATGGGCAATCCTTCATGTAGTGATCGTCACCAAAGATAAGGCAAGGGTATCTTGGTTTGCGCTTATCCCGATCTTCAACAGGAGGGGTTTTAGTTTGCTCTGTTTGATTATTATTTTTTCTCTCCTTATTCTTGCCTCTCCCATTTTTAGATTTATTTTTACCGGTCGGGGTATATTGAACGACGTTCACCTCAGATGTTTTACCGGTGGAAGTGGCAGGAGACAGAGCATTTTGAAAATTAGAAGAAGTAGATTTAGGGGTTGTATTTGAAATAGAATGTGAATGGGTTTGGGCAGTACCAATCACACCGTCAGCTGCATGCGAGGCAGCTGGAGTAGTTGAAGTGATGGAAGTACCAGGACGAGGTAATTCAGGTAGCAAATCATAAAGTGTTCCCATTTGCGAATAAACAAGATCAAGATATTGAGAATGAATAATAGCCTTCTCCTCCGTAACAACACCACCCATGGAAATGTCTTTACCAATTTTGTTCACAAAGGATTTTGTAAACCATTCTACCAATAATTGATCAGGGAGTTCAAGTTTAATGAGATGTCGTCTCCTTCGCCACTCATGGATATGATCCAATATATGAGTGCCTTTATTCTATTTGAAGGAAGTCAAAATATGAGTCCCGGTATCATAATGGATAGGTAACTGGTAATGTGTAAGGAAATCCATAGCGAGGGTGTTGAAATCAGAGAAGAAACCTAGTGGCAATTCAATATACCACTTCGCAGCAGAACCTGTAAGGGTTCGTTGAAAAAGACGTAGACGAATAGAATCATCTATCAACGAGTTGGATGAAAACCATAGATGAAAAGTCATAACATGATTGTTCAGGTCCTCTCCCACTTTGCCATCGAATTTAGGAATGTCCGATGGAAGCTTGGCGGGAATAGTAGGCCATTGGGGAGAATGACAAATAGAATCATTTATAATCCTAGACAAATATGGAAAATCCAATGTAGCAAGAAAAGGTAACTGTCGATTCACCTACGGGTACTGGTGACTTTGGGGTGGAAGCCCTGTCGGCAAACTAGTAGGCCCGTACGCAGTCTGCCCATAGTGAGAAGACGCCGATTGATTCGGTGGTGGCTGGAGAGGATAGTAGTTCCAAGGATTGTAACCTTGAGTTTGAGTAGGGACCTGAGGTTAAACATTTTGACCCTGACCCCAAATAGGATTAGGTATTCCTGGATATGGTTGGCCTATAATAGAGACATTCTATTGCCCCCCAGTTGTTTGAGGAAGATTTTGTAACATCTGATTCCAATACTGGGCCAAAGCAGGAGGTATATTTTGTCCAAAAGGTGGGGTTGGTCCCCCTATCATAGGTGGAGTTCCAACCAGAAGTTGTGTGCCAATCGTAGGTTGTGTAGTAATTGTATTGTGTCCGATAAAAGGAGATAGAATCGTACCACCTTGTCCACCAACGGGAATCTGCAAGTTTGGTGTAATGGTCGGGATAGTGCCACTAGGATTAGGATTCCCAAAAGGAAATTGAGGGATTGTTGGAATAAAACTGGGCATAGGGCACCCATGAAAAAAAGGACCACCGGGAGTACCAGAAGGAGTTTGCGGAGGTGTTGGATTGGAAGCATTCAACAAATCATTCAACGCATGGTAACTAGGTGGTACTGTCAGAGTAACATGGGGTGCTCGCTGGGTGTTTATAGGAGGAAGACCAGCCGTAGTGAACCCAGTTGGGACACTCGTAGTAATCGCGAGATGGGCCATCTCGGCAGGGAGAGTAAAGTGATAAGTGGTATTCACTGGTACAGTCTCTGTCTCAGAAAATGCCAGAGGGTTGATTTCAGAGATGACAGGCGACTCAGGACTAAAGAGGGGCCTGCAGACGTCTGCTGACCAAAAAGGATCTTGGCCTTCTATACCGGGAAAGGGCCCAACAGGTGATCCAGAAGAGGTAACAACTATGTCTCCAAAAGAATTTAATCGCACAAAAGGTCATTCACCATGGCGAATTCGATAGTCCTCTCTAGTATTAGTAATTCGAAAAGGTTCTAGAGATTCAATTGATTCCACTTGAGGTGCAGGAACAATTGCGGCTTCACCGTGCTGAGGAGAGTCCTCAAGCGTAGATGTAGGCATGGGTTGTGACTCGTCCAGATGCTCTGGAGATAAACCCTGCATTCTACGTGAGCGACGTGGGGGAGCTATTGTAAACGAATGACAAGCTCCGCAAAAAAATTCCTATGGTCAACTTCGAGAAACAACACGCACTAGTAAACAAAATCTAGGAAGCAATCATCAAGCAAACAAGACCTGCTAATTTCGAAGCCACTAGTTGGTGATGAAATCCAACATCGCAACAATGAGATGAGAAGGGGCGGGGCTAGGGTGGAAAAGTTATGCTGACGACCTGCTTAATGGGCTTACACCCTGGTGCAAGCTCCCACACATAATCGTGGGTATACCCTCCAAGGAGCCCCAGTGAGTTTGGTCAACGTCAATTCCAGGTACCATGAAGACTTTCCCCTCCAAAGTCACCTTGGGTAAGAACCTAGAGAGATAGGCCACTAAGGTCACCACAAACAATAGTAAAGCCTGGGGGAATAGTCGACAGTCTGATCCACATGCAAGGCCAGGGTATCTAGCCCGAAATCAACTCAAAAGGCTTCCACTCATCATTGTGGGTATACCTCTGAGTCATCCCCATAATACGTGCAATCTCTACACTGGTGTCAACAAAGCAGGGTGAGTAACTCTGCCAACACCAATGCGACCTAGTGCTTGACCCTTGTATGAGAAGGGCTTCCCAGGACAGTATATTGCAAATGGAATTTAACACTCCCTAACTCAAGATCCTATTGTGTGTTTTGAGCTTTTGGAGAGTGTATCTCTCTTCCTACTCCAAAGCACTAGCCTAGCTAAATGTTGGTGTAAAAGAGCCCTAGAAAAGAGTTACTAGATAAATTTTATGATTACGCAATGTTCTTAAGAGCTGTTGCTTACTCAAAGGTAACGGAAATGAAACTTATGTTGTATGACTCTGACCCAAACAATGCAAGAATGAGAATGAAAAATAACACTTTCCGTTCAATGAATCCTATGTATGGGAGAGAGAGAATATTTTCCAGATCAACCCCGTACTACAATGAAAAATTTCCTTTCAAATTCCATCACTAACAATCACTTATCAAATGACAATGCTCTATATGTCTTTTTCAAATACTTCAATAATCTCTAAAATTTGATTTTTCAATGTTTTCTAAAAGACAAAAACAATTTTTTGAAAGAAAAGCTTGTTGTTTAGTTTCCAAAAAGAACCCTCACCATACCAATGAGAGAGCAGAAAATCAAATCATAAATAATCAAGCAATAACAACCCAATCAACTCTTTCAATGAAAGCAAAAATAAAGAGAAAACCAATTATTCTTCTCAATGCAAACGAAAATGTTCTTTCAAACCAATAAGCAAATGAGAAAAACCAAGTACTCAACTTTCCACCAATCACTGGTTCTCAACTAATCAAACACACTCAGAATATGAAGTTAGAGAGAATGGTTTTTCCAAGAAGAGTCAAGAAACGAAAGTCAAGATACAAAGGACAAGAAAAACCTTGAAAACCTAAAACTGTTAACGCATGCAAACTAAAGCAAGAAATATATCAATCAATGGTCCAAGAAACTTATAAGAGGTAATTCAATTGATCTGAGCAGTTAGAAAGACCATAACTCAATTTCAAAATTTTGAAAAATCATGTTCGCAGGCAAGCAATATTACACAGTGCGAGAATCTATGATTCTCACAGGTGACCTTTTAGCAAGGTGCAAGAACCTCGCACTAAAACCTATGTGCAGGGTGTGAACCCTCCCAATTCTCCCAGGCTGCAATGAACTGCAATGCGAGAATTCCTGAACATATCCAAAAATTTGACAAATGAAGTAAAATTCCAAGAAGCTTCTAGACTTAGAAGGTTTATGAGGATATCCTGAAGACTCAGAGACTGATAGGATAGGAGAAAAATGAAACTAGAGAAAATGGCCATAGAAAAAATAAAAAGGCCACAAAGAAAAAGGGATGCTCCCCAATGGAGTTTCAAATTTTGTTATTTGATAAATCCGTAAGTGAGAACACAAACCGATCTCCCTAGATCCACCTGGATCTAGAACAAAGCAAGACAGAATGACACTCTTTCCCTAGATTTTAACTATTGAATATACTAGAAGATACAATCAAAGAACATACCTTATGATCGCTTCCTTTGGTCTTTGTTGTTCCTGCTTCACTCCAGTGCTCTCGTACAGTCAAGATCAAAACCATACAAACCAACCAAAGTGAAGAAAAGACAATCTATTCAACAGTCTATCTATGTATATGATCAAGGAGTTATATAATAAAGTGGAATTAACTTTATGGGAAAGGGACACATTACTGTATTATATTGATAGAAAGTAAAGATTACAACCTGAGCCTTGATGTTTCAAACTTCCTTTCAATGGACCTTAGCTTTGACACACACACTTGCTCACTTGCATGAAGAAGATCAACCACCTTTGATAAACTTGTTGGAGCTCTTTAACTGCTGTAGCTTCAGTCCTTCACATGGTATTTCACTAATTCTCTAATAAATCTCTTGCTTGTTTGCTTCTAACCTTTTCCATGAGAATCCCCTCAATATATAGGAGAGAATGAATTAGTTACTTGGATAATAATGATCCCAAAATATCAGGAAATCCAGTACTTAGATAACCATTCGAATGTCGTCTCATCCTTCTAGAAGATTCCCTTCTAGAAGCTTCGAGAATTCATCTTTTTCCCTTCTTTAGAAAGATTTCACACCCTAGCAGTTAGACACGGTGCGAACTTCTCACACACTATCTTAAGGCAGCCTGCGAGAATCATGCATTCTCGCAGGCAAATGTATTAGCAGCCTGCGAACCTTCCTCAAAAATGTGATTTTTGGAAAGAGATGAAGGTAACTTTTCTCAGGAGAAAGTTCTAATGAAGAGCCTGAGTACATCATCATCAATACATCATCATGACAACCAAAATTATGGGTAACAAGTTGGTATACCCCACTTGGGGAGGAGTGGTAGCTCGGCCTTGCGAGGTGAGCTAGGAGCTAGTTGATCCTCTGGTTAGCGTGTGTGTCCCCTTTGTGGCTCAGGGGGCTAAGGGGGAAGAAGAGTACCCATAGAATTGGCTGGGAGGTGGTGGGTAATTCTCGTTGGTCGAGAAGCAGGAGTTGCATGGAGCACGCGGGACGTCAACTCAGAGCGGGTGATCAGACAACGGTATGCTTTATTCATTTTTGTATGGTATATTGTTGTAGGAATTATGCTTTGGATCTGCATGTTTATTTGGATAAGTAAACTGATTTTCTAGATTGATGACTAAAATTTTTCATAGCCTAGCTCAATGATTGATTGACTCCCATGGAATTTGTTTCCCCGCATGTCTTGACCTCCCTGTGGTGTATTGATTGTGACCATTATGGTTGTTTTTCTTTTCGTCCCTAGCCCATAAGTCCTCACCTAAGCATTCAGCTAGGATCCTGATCTACTGTCGTCGCTTCGGTGCTAATAGACCTATGGATATCAACACCCTTCTTTTCTATGAGAGAATGATCAGTGAAGGACATTCCTGTCAGCCATCTACCTTTGATGGTTGTCCTTGGCTGATGGTTCGCCTTGCACCTTGATGTGATTATCTAACTGTGCCAATTTGATTGTTGGCGAAGTTTCTCTTCATCCTCAGCTTGTTTTATATCATCGTTATCTCGTTTTTACCCCATTTTTATATTTTGATGGATCAATTTTAACCCATCATTTTTGTTCTTGGATAAATTTTAAATCGGCATTGTATTGGTATCCTAGCAATGCAAAAATGATTTATTTTCCTTGTCTATGTCTTCATAATTTGTATACTGGAAATGAAAACATTTTGTTATTCTTTTCTGCAAATTTTTTCTTGGCCTGTGATTTTTTATGTTTTTATTTCATTGAAAATCAATTTAGCATTCCCTGTCTGCGTTCTTCTTTTTCTGGGCTGCGATTTTTCTCATGCCTTTAATTCAAAAAAAAAAAAACTATTATTTTTATCTTTGTCTATGTTGTTGAGTACACTAGGCTAAGAAAAATAAATCGAAACCCTTAACCCTGGCTGTGTTTGAACTGTGTATTGATTGATTTAATCCTTAACTCTGCGTTTAGTTTGTGTAATGAATCTAATCACGATTTTCTTCTGTGTTTAGTATGGTGTAATGACTGTATAATTTTTTTCTCTGTGTTTGCAAGGTGGAATGATCTCTGCGTCTTCCTGTTGAATGCCCATGGTTTTTGACATTTAATTGTGACTAATGTTTGTTGTAGTTTACCACAAAATGTTTACCAATTAAATGTGATTGTATTGTTGTTGTTTACCGTGAATTTGCAGGTGGACTGCTCTCTGCATCTTCTGGTTGAATGCCCATGGTTTTTTACATTTAATTCTGACTGATGTTTGATGTAGTTTACCATGGAATTGATGTTAAAATGCTTGACGTATTTTTTTGTTACATGCCCCTAAATATTTGCTGATAAAACTGATGATTGTGTCGTTGCCTTGATGGACCACGACTTGCCTTGAAAGTGGGACTGAATTTGTATTAATTACCCACGTTTTTGGCCCTTAGAAAGTTTATTGTTTTGCTATATAAAATTCTCACGATTCTACCTTTAAATTGACAACAAGACTACATGGATTACCCAATCTCTCACTCAACCAATTATGTATTCATGCATATCCCCAATCTCGGGCTCAATTGTTTAGTTATTGATGTGTAATCCTCGTAGATACTCCTCTGCGTTATTTGTGTGGACTTATATATATATATATATATATATATATATATATATATATATATATATATATATATATATATATATATAT
>ML778709.1:287080-308910 GCA_009831015.1 Picea engelmannii
TTTAAAACTAAGCAAGGTTTGTTTGAATGGATGGTAATGCCTTTTGGACTTTGCAATGCACCTACTACTTTCATGAGAGTTATGAATGATGTCTTAAGGCCTTTTCTAGATGATTGTGTTATTGTCTACTTAGATGATATTTTAATCTTTAGCAAATCTCATGAAGAGCATATTACACATGTGAAACAAGTTTTGGATGTTTTGAGAAAGGAATAGTTGTTTTTGAAATTGTCAAAATTTGAATTTGGCAAAACTTCACTTATTTACTTAGGGCATATTGTTGGTGGAGGTGAATTAAAAATTGATCCTTCCAAGGTCAAGGTCATTTTGGAATGGTCCAGGCCCAACAATATGACATAGGTAAGAAGTTTTTTGGGAGTAGCCCAATATTGGAGGAAGTTTATTGCTAACTTTTCTTCCATTACAGCTCCATTACATGCTGTGACAAGTGTCAAGCAAGTTTTCCAATGGGGAGGCAAGCAACAACAGGCTTTTGATACTTTGAAAGAAAAGATCAGTTCAACGCCAGTTCTTGCACTTCCAAATTTAAGACAACCTTTTGAAATCCAGACAAATGCAAGTAATTATGAAATGGGAGTAGTTTTGCTACAGTATGGTAAGCCCATTTGTTTTCATTCTGAGACTTTTAATGGTGCCGTGATTAATTATCCTACTTATGATAAGGAATTGTATGCATTGGTTCAAAGTGTAAAAAAATGGAAACATTATTTGTTGGGGAAAGAAACCATTATTCACACGAATCATCAACCACTACAATACTTACAATCACAGACAAAGATACAACAAGCTAGGCACTTCAGATGGATGGGTTTTCTTCAACAGTTTCATTTGGTCATTAGGTATAAGAAGGGAATTTTTAACAAAGTCGTTAATATGCTTTCAAGGCCTATTATTAGTGCTTCAGTTATTCTTAAGAATAGTCCTATAATGCATGAAAGTTATGTGGAGCAATATGCTTTAGATACTGACTTTAAAGAAGTGTATGAAACTTTGTGCCACTCTAGCCATGTTGAAGAATTGGATTATCATGTGCATAATAATCTCTTGTATCATCTTGGCAAGTTGTGTATTCCATAGGGGGAAAGAATCAACATTAGAAGAGAAGCGCATTCTTCTCTTATTGCTGGTCATTTTGGTGTAGGCAAGACAATGGCTAATTTGCAAAGATATTTCTACTGGCCTAAAATGAATCAAAGTGTTTCGAGATATGTTCGAGGATGTTTGTTGTGTGCCACAAGTAAACCTAGCAATTGAAAGTTGGGTTTGTATACTCCACTTCCAGTTCGTTCTCGACCTTGGGAAAGTATTTCCATGGATTTTGTAGGTGGTTTACCTATGTCGAGAAGAAATCATGATTATCTTTATGTTGTGGTTGATCGATTTACCAAAATGTGTATTTTGATGCCTTGTACTAAGCAGGTTACAGCAGAATAAACGACATAGTTGTTTCAAAATGTTTGGGTGCATTTTGGTTTTCCTAAGTCCATTATTTCTGATCAAGATTCTCGATTTGTTGGAAGTTTTTGGTCGAGTTTATGGGAACTCATGGACACCAAACTTAAAAAGAGCACATCTTTTCATCTGCAAATAGATGGTCAGACAGAGGTGGTAAATCGTACAGTGGTGCATCTTCTTCGTGCTTATTGTAGCAAGCATCCTAAACTTTGGGATGAGCATTTACACTACATTCAGCATGCGTACAATCTAGCTAAGCACTCTTCGACTCAAACGTCACCATTTGAAGCATGTTTTGGCTATTTGCCCAAGTCTCCTTTAGATTTTATCTTTGGAAAGGATATTGTTGTTGATGGTCAATATGACATTGATACGACAAAAAAGTTCATTGAACAAATTCAGTCGATACATCAAGTGGTACAAGAGCAGTTGGAAAAGAGTCAGGCCAAGTACAAGATGAGACATGAAAAGCATCGTGTTGATCATAGTTTCCAAGTTGGAGATGAAGTTTTGCTTTACATCAACAAGGAGAGGCTTAAAGGAGAAGGTAAAAAGTTGAAACCGATTCGATATGGTCCTTTCAAGATTGTCAACAAGATTGATAACAATGCTTTTCATTTTGACAATCAACAGATCTTTTCGTTTTGATAACAATGTTTTTCGTTTTGACAATCAACTGCATTGTCGACAACATTAGGGGTTTTTGGACGCTCTGAAGCCATTGGAGCAGTTGGTTGGTCAATTTGAGCACTGTAAGGGATGTTTTTGAGAACTTTGAGCAATTAATAATAATGATCCATTGGAAGTTGGACCAGGAGATGTAGCCCAAGAGAGGGGTGAACTCCTTTATCAATTGTTGTGTTTATGTGCTTATGTTCATTGATTATGATGTTGTTTATTTGTATCTTGCATGAGTAATCCTTTAATTAATGTGTTGCAAAGTTGATCCATTTTCTTTTAACACATAAAATTTACTTGCAAATAATTTCAAGATTTCAAGTCTTCTTCATTTTTAGATCAGAAATAGAGCCAAAGCCCGAGCCTTATCAATACATGTTGTGATGATTCAAATGATGGGCATGGTGTTTAATAAAAACGTGTGTGAGGAGTTTTGTGAAACCTGAGGCCATGATAAGGAGTAATGGCATCATGTACATTGTATGCCACCTTGGAATTCAGTACATGCTAGGACCAAAGTACTCTAAAAACATAATGCACACATCATAGTTTGATTGCAAATTTAGGTAGGTTTACACAAATTGAATAGTTCAAAGTTTCATGAAAGAAATATGATCAAACATCAAACCAAAATCAATACAAAAAAAATAAAATTGAATATCAAATGGAGGGGGTATTTCGTTCATACAACCATAAATCTCTTAGGCATGCTTAGAATCGAAAGGGTCACAATCAAGGAGAGAAACATGCATTATGCCAAGAAATAAAAATTATGTAATAAACCAAATGCTTTCAATGAAATTTTAAAACAAAATAGTAACGATAGTTGTAATTTTGCATGCTTTCAGTCATGAAAACAAAGCATGAATAGATGATAGGTAAAAAGTGACGATTTACAACTGTCCTTTAGAGAAATGCTCATAAAGAGTAATAAAATTTCATAGACCCTGTGTCGGCAACTTGTAATAATAATCACATAATTGTTGCCAACAATGGCGACATGCTGGGAGAAGAAGTTATCTATGTCACACGAACGAGTTCAAGTTAGAATAATCTGAAAAACTTCGAATCGAAAACAACCAAAAAGTTGTTTGAACATCTCAAATAATCATAACGCAGTCCAGTTTCAGACAACTTTTACTTTTAAAGAAACGAAAACTGGTTACAATCTTGGCAAAAGAAAGCCATGATGTTAAGTTAAAGTCTTCAATATTGTTGACAGGGCCACTACTGCCAGCAGGCATCCATAGCCTTGACAGGGTTGTCGATTAACCCACTCTGATATCCGTATCCTGTTAAGAAATTTCAGATCAGAACGAAGGATGTTTAAGATCAAAACATAATCCATATATGAGAATTTTCTTTTACCTGACATTGCTTCACTACCAGCAGGCTTGTTCAGTACCCCGACGAAGTTATCTTGGCACCATGCATGTATTTACCCATTGCCAACAGACCTATTTAGTGTCCCGGCGGGTTTACAAGCACTTCCCACAGCTCTCTGAAAGTTTATATAATAGTTTTTAAATATGTTCAATAGAGCGGGGTGATGCTGAAAATTCTAGTTTTTTAACACATCTTGATATGTCACAGACCTTGAAATTTTTTTTTAGCTGTCCTTCATCGAGATCTAGAAATAGTTTATTAATAAAACTGACTTTCAAGAACATGGAGACATCGTTTAGTTGTTCTCTTAAAGAATAGGGACAACGTAAAAAGGATTTTTATAGATGGTTGTGAATACTTTCCATTGCAGATTGAAACCAGGAAAATGCTTTTCAAACAACAATTCATCTTCAAGAGGGCTACAATTTCAGAGAAATACAACAATTGATGTTTTAACAACTTTCAGCAGTCATTTTCTCGGGGAAATTTTCATGTTTTCTTTGTCTGAGCTGGCCAATGGTGTAGGCATATGCGTTTCAAAAGAAAGACCGATAAGCAGAAATGAGAACCAAAACAAACCAGAAAAGAAAAACAAATAGCAAATAAAACAAAACAGAAAATATTTACAAAGGGTGTATGGGAGTGTCATCAGGTAAAGTACTTTTTTAGAGCTTTTCCATTGACCAGGAAGGTGTCTGGATATCCCTCTAAATTCTGTAAGCGAAAGGAACTGGGACCCAGTTTCTCACCAATTAAAAATGGTCCCAACCATAAGTTATGAAACTTAGTATGCTCTCATTTTCCCTCATGAGGTTTGTCCCACTTTAGGACCAAGTCACCTACCTCAAAATTTCTGTCAGAGGCAGAATTGGAATCAAACCAATTTTTAACAATGAGTTGATGTCGATCCAATTTTCATTTTTCTTGAACCCTTAATTCCTCTAATTTTAACAAAGCGTTAATTCGACTCTCGAAAGGGGGACAGTCTTCTTCCTATACCTTCTATGATAATTGCAGAGATGGGAGAAGGACATGTGGTGGAAGAATCGCTTCCCTGTCGTAAACGAGAAAGAAATGTGAATTGCCCATAGCAGTTTTAAGAGTTACTCTGTAAGCCCAGATTGCATTCAACAATGCATTATGCCAATTTTTATGGTTTTCGGAGACTGTTCTCTTGATAATTTTGATCATATTTTTATTAGTTGATTCTGCCAAACCATTGCCTTGGGGGTAATATCTGGCAGAGTATTTTAATTTAATTCCTTTTTCTTGAGCGAAATCACTCATTTCAAGAGATGAAAAATAGAAAGCATTGTCAAATACTAAGCATTCAAGAATACCAAAACGAGTGATGATATTAGAATTCAGAAAGGATATCACCTGACTGGTATTTACAACTTTTAATGGAGCAGCCTCGGACCACTTGGTGAAATAATATGTGGTTGTTATGATGTATTTATGCTGCTGCGAGGATACTAGATTGATTGGGCCTATAATATCTAGGCCCCACTGCTGAAAAGGGGAGTCTACCAAAACTAGTTGCAATGGGAATGTTGGTTTCTGTATCCGTCCAAATGCTTTTTGACAAATCACACACTTGTGACATAAGGCATGAGCGTCTTTGAAAATGGTAGGCCAGTAATAACCTACTCTTAATACTTTATGGGTGGTGGTGTCTCCACCGAAATGTCCACCAGCTTCCCCTACATGTAACTCTAATAATACTTTTTCTGCTTCATCTTTTTCAAGACATCGCATAAGTATTCCATCAAAATTTTGGTGAAACAAAATACAATTAATCAGCTGAAAAGAAGCAGATTTTAATCTTAGTGCTCTCCTTTTTTGGGGATCAAGGTGATGGGTAGTTGATCCGTGTATAAGACAATATATGATGTCTTCGTACCAGGAACTAACAAGGTTTTGTGCACAACATATTTGATTTGATGGTGTTGATATGGATTTAACATATCAGTTTCATTTTGTTGTTCTACAACTGAATCGACAACCAACTTGAATAAACCTTAGCTTCTAACAATTTGTGCTGGGGTGATTTCTATGTCATATTCTTGTAAGGATGTGACCCAGTTTGCCCTTTTTTCACCTAGTTCTTTCTGTACTAACAAATTTCGGATAACCAGGTAAGGGACAATGATTTTCGTCCTAGATTTCAACAGATAATATTGAAAGTGTTTTACTTATTTAAAAATAGCATAAGCTTGTTGATCTACTACTGGGTAATTAAGTTCTGCTCCTTTGAAGGCTGAGCTCATAAAGGCAATTGGGACTTCGTTATTTTCAGCGTTCTTTTGAGTTAGGACAACAGCGTAAGATCGGTCAGAGGCAAACGTGTAGAGGGTGAAGTCTCGCGAAAAATCAAAGCTCATTAGAGAAGGAGCATCTATTATGTCCTTTTTTATTGAATCAAAAGCCTGACTTTCTAAAGGTCCCCAATGGTACTGTACATCTTTTTTTATCAAGTTTTGTAATGGTCTCACCATTTCTGAAAAGCTGGGAATGAATATCCTGACAAAGTTTATCTGTCCTAAGTAAGATTGCATGGAATTTTTTGACGAAGGAGGGGGGAGTTTTGAAATGACTTGGGTTCTTTCAGGGTCAATAATCATCTCTTCATTTGATACAATGAATCTGAGGAGCTTACTTTGTTCTACTGTGAAGACAATTTTTTTAGGATTTAAAGAAATGTCGTACTTACGACATCATTGTAGAACAGATCTTAAATGAGCCAGATGATCTCCTTTATTTTTTGAGAAGATAATGACGTCATCTAGGTAAACTACTATAGATTGATTGATTAAGCTGCAGAAAGCGATATCCATCACTCTCTGAAAAGTGGAACCGGTGTTTATGAGCCCAAAGGGCATTTTTCTATAAGCGTACGTGCCCCATGGGGTATAGAAAGTAGTTTTGAGCTGGTCTGGGGGAGACATAAGGACTTGGTTATACCCTGAAAAACCATCCAACAAGGATAATCTTTTAGAGCCAGATACTAGTTGAAGGATCTACTCCATCGGAGGGACAGGGTAGTTGTCTTTATCAGGCGCTCGGTTAAGATTTCAGAAATCAACACATGGTCAGATTTCACCACTCTTCTTTCTGATAGGGACAATATTAGAGACCCATTGTGTGTGCCATACTGGGAAGATTATTTTAGTGTTCAAGATTTTTTTTAATTCCTTCTTGACTGTTGGTTCGAGTTTTGGGTGCATCTTCGTTAACTTTTGCTGAAAAGGTTGGGTCTGGGGTTTCATGGGAATAATGTGTTATATGATGTTAGGATCAAAGGTTTTTAGGTCATTGTACGTCCAGGAAAAAACATCTTTGAATTCATCAAACAACTTAATAAATGCTACCTTTTCTTGCTCAGAACACCCTAACCCCAAATTAATGCACTGTGGGTTGTCTTTGGTTCCCAAATTTACTTTTTCATGTGTCAAGGAGGAACTATTTGTTTTACAATTCACTGATTTTCTGAACTTATCGTGATGATCATAAAAATTTTCTAACCTAACCACAAATTTTGGGATAGAGTTTACCATGTCTGATGCATATTCCGAGGATCTCGGATCTGGTATTACCATAAAGTTGCGAATATTTTCGTCATGGGTACCTTTGTCGATCACTACGCCCTGGAAAGTTTCTTCCATATGCAGAAAACTTAGGATCTGTTGATCGTCATCGAAGACTCTCCAATTCGTGACGTTGTCCGGGATGGACGGTATGAAAAACAGTTTGACAAAAAATGCATTGGGAGATAGGCCTTCTGCAGGAAAAAGTTTTGAAGCGACGTTAGCTAACAAATCAACTTTAGAATTATTCAATCTAGGAATAGAATTTATGTTAAAAGCAGAAAATTTGTTCATCAAATTCCATACCTCATTCTGATAGCTTTTAAGGTGCGGAGATAAATAGTGGATATAATTTTTTACCTATCTAACCACGATTTATGAATCACCAAAGATAATCAAAGTCTGAATGTTTAAATCTAGTTCTTTTCTGAGACCTTGCAGGAGTGCCTCATATTCAGTCACATTGTTTGTACATTCGAATTCTAACCGGCAAGCAATCAAAGTCTTGTTACCTGCTGGATCAATGAGCATGCACCCTGCAGCAGCTCCTTCCTTAGATTTTGAACCATCGAAGTAGAGAGACCATATTTGATTTCTGTCAGATGCATGTGACCACTAAGAGAAGGTTGTTGACTATGTGGATGTCATAATTTCATATTGTTGTTCCAATTCAGTGATGGTAGAAGTTTCGGCCATGAAATTTCCGAAAAAAGTGTGCATCCCCTATATTTAAGGAGAATTGGCAGAAGCAGTGAATGGTTCATTGGGATCATTTAAATCAATTACCGTGAACTTAAGATAACGTTCACGATTTACCTTGATTCTGTTAGGCTTTCCATTCTTGGGTAGCCACAAGTGAGGCCAATCCGTTGCAAAATAGCCATGTAATTGTTCTAACCAATCTCTACTTAAAAACAAACCATATACTTCTGGGATATCTACAACAATGATATCAATCACTTGATGGACTTTAGGATTAGATGATAATCTAATAAGCACATTTTTTAATTCGCCTATCACTTTAACACTAGTTCGATCAAGCTGGATAATTTTCAATTTGGACGGTTGAACTTTGACATTAATTTTTTTATAGACAGACCAAGGCATTACGTTAGATGATGGACCTAAAACTACCATAAAGTTATGTACATTCCTATTGAAAATTTCAAAAGTCAACAAAAAGGGAGGGACATTTCAACGAGTATTAACAATCAAAGTTTGTTGTTTTTTAATCGCAGCCCCTGAAACTAGTTTATCTACATTTGTTACACTATTTATAGGAAGGTCTCTTTTACCATGAGGTTCAGATGTCGTTTTGGCGGAGGTCTTTTGAGGAGTTTTGGGGTTTTTTTAAACACCTTTGTTGATGTTTGGATTGTTTTTTTCCGCAATATTCTACAGCATCTTTTGCAAAAGAAAAGGGATTTTTAATAATTCGTAAACATAAATGTTAGCCCTAAGTTTCTTTAGATATTCAATCAAATCATAATCTAAACTTGGGTTTTCTGAATTCTATTTAGTCTCAATTGATTTAGACTGTTTCGGAGGCATAGTAGTCGCAATTTCAGAAGACGACTTATTTGTTGTCTTGCTCCTGCTATTGTAAGGATGCACTATTTCAAAATTAGCCTGAAAAATGCTATTCGAAAAATGTCCAAAAATGTTTGAAGAGGATTCATCTTCTTCTATTGTCTCTTGTTTAGCTACTTCAGGAATCTCGGGAGGAATAAAGTTATCATGTGCTTCTAGGATCGTTTGAATAGCAAATTGTAAGCTTTCTAGATTTAGGCCTTCGGAATTTGAGTTAGGTCGGTTTGTGGGAAAAGGCTTCCTAAAAGGGGGTGTGAAAGGCCCTTTGCTCAAAGAATCTTCTTCAGCCGACCTTTTCAAATCTATAACTTGATTGGATAACTTATGAACGACTTTCTGTAAGTTTTCTAGATCTGAACTCTCTGATTGAGCTTAGTTTTGGGGAGGTCTAGGAAGGATTTCATTTTTCTTCTTGGAGGAAGAACTAGTCTCTATCTCGTTACCGGTATTGTCTTTTAAGCTGAGAATGTCTTTCTCGATTTGACTCGACTCTTCGAAGGCTTCTAATAATGTGGCTTTCTTGGACCTCTTTACCCAAATGGATATGTTTTGATGTAGGGATTTTGTGTAGTATGCGACAATAAGATTTTTGGTAGGCATCGAATCTGTGGGGATTCGTTTCTTTACTGTCAAGAACCTTTGATTAAAGTCTTTTATCTTTTCTTTGGGGTTCATTTTTAAACTAGAAATATCCATGACTAGAAATTTAGGAGACTTGTCGTCTCTGAACTTCTCAAGGAAACAAGACTCGAATTTATCCCATGATACGATGGTGTGGGTTTGTTGGGAAAAGTACCAGGTAGAGGCATCACCTTCAAAGGTGTAGGGAAACAATCTACACACTACGTCTTCATGCTCAACACTATGGAGACTGATGGCTAGAATAAACTTTTTGATGTGTTCTTCAGCGATCTGCTTGGAGTCTGGGTCAAATTTAGAGAGCCATTTCTTCGAGTGTTTAGGTAAAGGATGTTGGGGCCCAGGTATGGCCACTGCATCTTGGTCAAGCCAGGGTCTGGTGGGATTGTTCAGATTGGCGATAGGTTTGGGTGGTGTCGAAGGCTGAGATGAGGAACTGCCTTCACCTGAGGATTCTTCTCCATAAGAAGAAGGAGATGAAGCGGGTGGTGATGGTGGAATACCAGATCCTCCTGCTACAGGAGTGAGAATATGATTTGGATCCATAGGATTTATACTAAGATCAGTACCTCTGATTTATTCCCTAATATCAGAGAAGTCTAATGGTTGATTCAAAGGTCGACTTGGTTGTCTGATATGGGCTAAGGCACTATGCATTCTTATGAGGGATTGAAGAACAATCTCTTGTATGTCGCCACCTGGGGGATTTGGAGTTACTGGTTCAACTGTGATCCGTGGATCGTCATTTGATGTGGTTGTTGTTTGAGGGACAATGTTGTCGTCTAAACGAATTCTAGTTACTATAGGCGAGCGGGAAGGTGGTGGAGGAGTCTTGCAACCTCCTCGTGCCATTAATAATTTTCAGGCCCTCCTTCTAGCACCATTTGTTGACGAGCGGAATTGACTGCTCGTCAACTGGAGGAGTGAATCCGGTCCGAGGTTGTCTAATTAACCCAAGCCTTTTGGATTAATTCACTCCAATGGGTTTAGCAGCTCCGTTGGCCAATCTAAGTTCTAAAGAAAGCGAAAAAATAACTAAAGGGAAAAACAATAACTTACTAAATAACAATTACTAAAATCTATATGTACATCTAAGTATATATATGTACAAATTAAATATTATATATATGATAATTCCATATACAATCTATACAAAACATGATTTTTAATCTAAACTCGTAAAAATCAAATGTAGATTGATTACTTAAACAATAATAATAAAGAAAGTGGAAATAGTATCTAATTTTTTTTTTTGGTTTGTTTTCTTAGATGTATACATTCATTAAATCAAACATTAAACTGCCTAATTGAACAGAAAATAATAGATAGTAGAAAATATTCTATATGTGGAGACCTTCTATATTCAACAAACTAATTAAATCGAATAACAGGCTAACATGTTATTGCATCCAATGTCTGTTTGATATTTGAATATCCAACCACCTTTATCTGAGAAGTGAACCTGTAACAAATCTTAAGATTGCTATGAATAAATGTGAAACAATAATGTTGGAGATTGAATTATAACAACAGAACATTTAATAGATACAGTTACATTAATCATGTGATTTGCAAATTTCTATGACAAGATAAATCTTCCTGTAAGAACTTGCATGCAAACATTCAACATAAATTAGAGATGAATCTACTAATTTAAATTGGATAGATGATAATTGTGTGTATATTGTATCTGAAACATAAGATATGAGAAACATATAAAATGAATCATGTCAAATGGTAATAAATCACGACGACGAAAGAAATCACCATCTATTATCAAATTGACATACACATAACCTGAATCAAAACATCATACAGAAAAGCTAAAGTTGTAACGTGCACTTTGTTTAATTCAAGTCTGTGATAAAAAAGCCCATACTCTTGCCCCAGGCTGAGATGATGAATGTTTACAAAATGATATGTTTATATAGGTTTCAGGAAACATATCTGTTTCCTTTTGATAAGATCAAATTGGTTCCAAAAAATAATGGGGGATGCAACCACCCTGATTTCACTAGATATCAAAACACCACCAACAGTCTAATTCTGTTTACTCAAAATACAAAATTAATATGGTTGGGAGATATCAGAAAGTGTCTCATATCATCTTTGAAATCATGGGCTCCTTAATTATCCTGAAAACAAAAGAAAATAAGAATATCTCAAATATGTTTGCAGTCACTAAATCAAACAATTTGAATTTTCTTAACTAACTACAAAATCTTTCGATTTTGTGGCTAGTTATAATAGCAAATGAAATCTTATTTTAGTAAATAAACAAAATAGCCTAATCTTAATAATAAAAATAGTTTTATTCAATCAAAACAAATATCCTAACTTAAGAATGACAATGATCATGCTAACTAAAACATACCTCTAATCATAAAACGAAATCATGCCAAGAAATTTTCGAGTTAACGATAGCTGTGGATGCCTCTACGTTTTTTAAAATTACATGACCTGTAGTTTTCAAACGCTTCTCCTTCCCTTGGATGATGGATTCAAGTCTGTTGTTTTCATTTGTCAACATATCAACTTGGTCTCTTAAAGACTTGATTCGTGACTGTAGAAATGGGACATCGTTATAGTATCTGTCGATCCACGATCGACACACATCATATTGTGATTGTAAGGAATTTGTATTAGCACGAACAACATTATGGGTCGGAGAATCCTCCATGCAGATGGTAGATTTATCATAGAGATGGATGCCAAGGAATTCTGGGTTATCTTTCAAACAAGGAGGCATATTGTTAACATAGTCATAGGGTCGGTCAGGGTATAGCCCGAATGACACGGGGTCCTCTTCAGTAAGGAATTTGTCAATTTCTGAGTCTAAGATTTCGCTCACTTCAATCATGTTTATCGTGTCTGCACGAGGGTTTATTTTATTTCTAACACATGGAGAAATTAACCGACCAACTCTTTTGTTTTTGAAATTGACATTAACACTGCCTTTTAACTTCTTTCCTGTAGGTTTCTTCACAGTTTTATTACAATCGATTGGATGTATGACCGGTCGACTGTCCTATTGAATAACCTTAGGGTAGATCGAGGGTTCATTGTTAAGGGAAAAATCACAAGCCTGGAGAGGTGGGGAAGAGTCCGTAGGGTTCACAAGGGTTTCCACAATGACTGACTTATCTACCTGTCCCAACTCATGGTTGCCAAAACCATTTCACATAATGAATGAATCCCAACAATCATTTTTTGACTGTAACTGGTGCATGAGGATGATTTTAATCAGACCATGATGAAGTAGACTTGAATTTGACCTATGTTTCCTAAATCATTTACCCATTTTATACAGACTTCTAAGCAGGTAATAAGGCATATTCAACAGAAAACCAATAAAACTCATAAGCAGGCGTAGATGATATAGGAAAACAAGTCTGAATCATCCCTCACATATGATGAATTGCTTCACTACAACAAGTAAATCATTCCACCTAGGTTTCAAGAATGAAATTGGCATACCTCAATCACAGCTGGTTATTTTTCGTGAGGTAAACAGTAACGTCCAAGGGACTTCCTCCACTTTCGCGTTTTTGAACCATTTCTGACCAACTGCTGGAAATCTCATGGCATGATTCAAGACCTCTTCAGTTACTTCCAATCGCACATCATCGATTTTTTCCCTACATCCATCAAAGGTCAAGGCAAACTCTTGGGCGACCTAAAGATTAAACCCCTGAATCAATTCAATGAAAATATGCCAACCATTCCTTTCCAAATCTTCCCTAGAATTATCATACGAGAGAAGGGTTTGGACGCCATTTGGTTTGACCCTTACCACTGGAGCCATACTTAATGGGCAGGTGATTAACACACAACACACAGGTAGGGTTTGCAAAAATGAAACAGAGCCAAAGCCCGAGCCTTATCAATACATGTTGTGATGATTCAAACGATGGGCATGGTGTTTAATCAAAATGCATGTGAGGAGTTTCGTGAAACCCGAGGCCATGATAAGGAGTAATGGCATCCTATACATTGTATGCCACCTTGGCATTGAGTACATGCTAGGAACAAAGTACTCTAAAAACATAGTGTGCGCATCATAGTTTGATTGCAAAGTTAGGTAGGTTTACACAAATCGAATAGTTCAAAGTTTCATGAAAGAAATATGATCAAACATCAAACCAAAATCAATACAAAAAAAAAAAAAATCGAATATCAAATGGAGGGGGTCTTTCGTTCATACAACCATAAATCTCTTAGGCATGCTTAGAATCAAAAGGGTCGCAAACAAGGAGAGAAACATGCATTATGGCAAGAAATCACAATTCTGTAATAAAAAAAATGCTTTTAATGAAATTTTAAAACAGAATAGTAATGATAGTTGTGAGTTTTCATGCTTTCAGCCATGAAAACGAAGCATGAATAGATGATAGGTAAAAAGTGGCGATTTACAACTGTCCTTTAGAGAAACGCTCATAAAGAGTAATAAAATTCCATAGACCCTGTGTAGGTAGCTTATAATAATAATCACATAATTGCTGCCAACAGAACTTTATAATCAATTAATGCAGGTTTGTAATGTTGTTGATATTTGTAGGTACTTATATACGCCCCAGGATTCTGTAGTTGATATTCTTGAGTCTATAAAAGAGAAATTTTTAAGAGATAGGTTCGGTATTAACATTTATGAATAACAAAATGTGTTAGTCACGAATCCCCTTGATCTTGAAGAGCTGAATGACCCTTACCATCACTGAGTTGATTTATAAAACCATGATTACCATGATGTCGATTTCCCATTTTGATATTTTATTCCTCTTAAATCATGGAATGATTGGTATCGCCTAATTTTTTTTTTTAACTGATGCATGGAATCTTGAATTCTGTTATTATGATTTGTTATTTTGATTTCATACTGAATTGGTTATTATGATTTCTTATAGTTTTAAAAAGAAACTTATAGTAGTATTGAATCCTTATGTATCGCTTATGGATATTTTGATCTTCTTATGGTTCCCCATGAATGGAATTATATCAATTATATTGAATCTATATGTTGCTTAAGGATTATTGGATCCTCTTCTGGCTTCTTATAATTAAAGATGTAGATTAACAGTAAATTCTTCATATGTTGCTCAATTAAGATAATTTATAATAAGATATGTGGTTGAGCCTCATGAAGGTTGTGCCATGTTATCGTACCTTGAAGCATTGATACATGAAGCTTGACTTGAAGGGGCTTGACTTGGAAAGTACTAATGACAGGTATAAATAGATCTCTATATGAAACTAAGGATGTACCTATGCTGTCGTGGTTTTCAGTAATCCTCATGTATTACTCTTTACCAAACTTGCATTTGACATTGCTTGAAGGATTGATCAAGAAAATTAGTTATTCTATTACACATGAATAATTGATAAGTAAGTATGGTTGATGATTCTAGTCTTAGATCTCAACATTATTGGGAATTACATACCTCCTTGTTCCTCAAAACAGTCGCCAGCCCTGAGACCCTAAATGGTCAAAATCGATGGGAACCTCGGCTTGAGCGTTGCTTATGTGTCTTGGAGGTCCTAACCTTGCAGGGTAGGTTGGGTGGGTAGTATATTATGTGGTTCTTGTGAATTTCTTTATGACCCTTGATTCGTTATGTTATCTTATGTTGTCCTCGCGTCTCTAATGATTGTCCTTATGAGATGCTTTGAGTGTTTAAGATGCATAGTGTTAGGCATCATCATTAATTGTAGAATGAAATGACGTTGGGATGCTGTTAATTATTGTGTCAATACATCGATATGAGGGTCGTGGTTCATGGTAATGATTTATTGGCATCATGTCGTATTTGATCATTAATGCATTATATTTTGTTAATATATGTGATTAATGTGTTAATGAGGTTTCTATTATTATGATGTTTTAATTTCCTAACAAAGAAAAAAAAAAAAAAATTTGCTTCGCTCGTTGTCATAACAATGGGGACCAGGTCCAAAAAGATAATCAGGCAACGATCAAAACCAAAATAAATAGAACTAAGGGCCTTCCCATGAAGGGAAACTAGACCATGTTTTAAGGGTAACCATATCATTTGAAAATGCTTGTAACAACAAGGAAATCAATAGTCTGTATAACCAACAAACTACATGAACAAAACATAGAAGCCTTAAAGTTTGATCAAGAGCATCCTAAAACATAACCTGCCCATAAAATTCAAAATTCAAATTAACCATTGCAATGGGACACCTAGGGAGCCCTCATCCCTAATTTGTTCATGGAACCCATAGTAAGAGAAGAACAAGTGTGCATATGACCTCCTGAAGGAAAAAAAAATACTCCACCATGATGCTTAACCAGCCACTAAACCATCTCCATTAGTAGCGATTTATAGTCCTCAAGAGATTCCAACCCGTGCTTGAGCTATATGAATTCTTGATCCTTAGGTAGCATACCCAGAGACACCATAATATTTTTAGGCGAGTATATCTCTATAGTTCTATAAAACTTGGAATTTATGGTCCTGGTGTAGCTCACGTCAGAAATAATGTCTCCCACCTATGCCTCAACTTCCTCATATTCCTTATAATCCATGACCAACCAAAATTCCTCCTCTATTTTAGGCATGGTGTCACGACCTTCCTGCGGGATGAATTGGTGGTAGAAATCCTCGCTTCAACAACATCCTTAGCTGCACAAGTTTGACAATTCAAAGAGCGGAGAGAGCTAATTCCACTAGGGGCCATGGGAGCTTGGGATAGGAAAAGATAATCGAAATAAAACTAATTAATATCAAGGCCCCGTGTCGTAAGTAGAATTATCCAAAAATCAACACCACAACATAGACCGAAAACAATGAAATCCAAAGGTTGCTTCAACTTCACCCTTATTCTGCTAGGCTCCATCATACTCACGAGATCTAAGAGTATCGTGAAATCAATACTATGTGAATCCATGAGAACCCACATCCTCCTCCATTGCGCAAGGATTATCCCAATCGTACCCTCCATTATCTTCCTTCCCGACTGAGTGATATGTTGTAGTGGAGAAAATGTGTTGGATGTGTGGGGAATGCCAATCTGAAGAGACAACTTCCAATGCTACCTCCATCCCATTGAATTGATGGAGGAAAAGTGTCACCCCATCCGAGGAAGAATACCAATGATAATAAAGATATCATTTAAGATAAATTTAAGGAGAATATTTGGTGCAATAAAGAATTAGAGGATAAGAGAAAATTAAGATACTATATGAAGGTGGTTAAACCTAATCTTGAAGATCAAAATTATCTCTCTATTTTGACTAGCTTAAGGAAGAGAATTGATATTTCTAAAATAAGAACTTATTATCATGCGCTACATATTGAAATTGGACATTGGACAATTTCCAAAACACATACCCAAATTATGTAACATCCAGCTCTTACATGCACTGAGCAAGATTATCCTTGAGGACACTTACTTGCAAGTGATCCGGATTATTATACTATCGGGCGTTCGATTATGATTATGAGACATTATGGATTGACAATATGTTATTTTTTTGTATTCACATAGACATGTGTTATTGACTAGTTCTCCTTAGTGTGGAGAACTTTGGACATTTAGGATGTAGAGGCATCGATGAAACCCCTTAGACTTTGGATCGAGTCAGGGAGTGGATTGTTGGGTTTGAATTTTATTGATGTAACACATGTACATATGATTAGATGTTATGATGATTTATTATTATTGCTGACATGACTTGTTGATGATGTAAGGTGATGATATATTGCCAACTAGACTCACATGTGGAGTAGAGGGGTCACACAAGACAACTAGAGACTTGAAGGAGAGGTGTGGACAACAACCCTGCCACAACCTACTAGCACTCTCATTGTGGCTCGATCTGTAGATTAATGATTACGTAGTTCGATAAGACCCATGATGTCGTGAGGGAAGACTGCGAAAGTGTCTCACGATGATTCGAAGGGGTGAGCAATAAGGCGGGGGCCTTATTCCTTAGAGTCCCTTAGTCTCCCACAAGATCACCCAGCGGAGTATTGAATTCAGGGGTTTTTGATGTCTACCATGTCAGTCAAGAGGCAAGTGGCACCCTTGGAGCACGTAGTGTGTCCTGAAGGGCATGTCGTGCAACGAAAACAAAAAGAGGGGAGTGGCACCCTTGGAGAACCTAGTGCATCCTGAAGGGAACATCATGTTTTTAACTGGTAAGTGAATAAAACTAGTCGGCCTTAAAATGAATGATATGACAAGTAATATTAAAAAAAAAAAATACCCTAATAAAAATTTTGCCCAACCTAGTGAAATTAAAAGCTAAGTCTAAGTGACACATGTGGTAAAAAATAATAATCATAATTAAACATGTAACGAGAAGGGGGTAAGAAACTCAATTAATTTATTAAAATCAAATTATATTGGGGGATTAAAATTTTAAAAGGGAAGTGATTTTTTAATCTACATATGCTAATTAAATTTTATTAATTAAAAATAAAAAGGGTTAACAGGTGGTTTTTCTACACTTGCTAATTTGAGTTTTAGTTAAAAAGGGAAAAGAGAGAAACTTAAAAGAAATAGGAAACTAAAGGAAAAAGGGGAAACATAAAGAAAAAGGGAAACATACAGAAAAAGATGAATGTCTAACTTAGAAGGAATCTCTCCTTTAAGGACCTTCTAATTATGAACTCATCTAGGAATTTAGTAAGGCATAAGTCATTTAAGATTTCTAATGGAATTTTGGGACACCAAGTAGCATTTTTAGGAATGTTTTTAGGTGGGTGAGAGAAATAGGAATAATTAAATAATTAATGAATTAGTTTCTAATGCGACTAGGGGAATGGGTGACATGTGTACAGGGGAGGTTTTTTCTGATTAAATTAATGAAAAAGAAATTAAATGGGAAATTGGGAAAGAAATCACTAAAAAACTATATAAAAAGGATGGAGGAGGAGTATGGAACTGATCTTTATGCGTAATGTTATGCTGCTGAATTTTTGTCTTGACTGAACTTATCTTGAGGGAGTTGGGATACCCATCTTGGGAAACGAGTGGTAGCTCGACCTTGCGAGGTGAGGTCATTGTTATTTGTTCTCTGGTATAGTGTGCATGACCCCTTTGTGGCTTGAGGGGCTCAGGGGGGAGAAGAGTACCTCTAGTGTTGGTTGGGAAGTATCGGTGAGGTCACATCGATCGGCAAGCGAAAGATGGATGGAGCACACTCGAGACATAAACTACTGAGCAATCATGTTTTGCTAAGGTACGTTGGCTTAATTGTTACTTGCAATGAATTTAAATTTACTCATGTTATTTCTCTATGTTCGGCTTAAGATTTCATTTCCATGCGTTTTCTTACACCTTCTTTCCTAAGGTATTGTAATCCCCTTGTTTGATGTTTTCTGAATGGATTTTCCTTGGCGAACCCAAACCTGATTGCTATGACCTTTCTGTGTTTTTCTTATTGATTATTACGAAGAATTTTGGGTTTTTACCTTATCCCTTTAGTCATCAGTCTATGCATGAGAAGTCCGTGAGGGGCCGAATCGACGATCGTCACTTTGGAGTTTAAAGATCTATAGATTCAAATGCCCTTCTTTTCTGTGCATGGATGATGAGTGAAGGATAAATTTTTGTCCAAATGTATATCCATTCTTATCTTTTCATTGATTGATTCTTGGCTGAATGGTTATTCTTCGCACCTTCTCATGCACGAGTACCTCTGCGTTTGATTACTTAAACTTTGAAAACCTTGTGTCTCCTTGAAGGATTATCCCTACATTTTTTTGATTGATTACTACTCTAATTTTAGACAACAATTCCTTTTTAAATGTTAAACGATGTATTTTTAATTGTTGGTATGTATTTTCACATCAGTTTAAAAGGTTGGTTAAGCATCTACTTGTGGATATCCTTAGTCTGTCGGCGTTGGTAATATTATGTTTGTGTTTTTAGTGTTGATAATTCCCAACGTTCTCGTGATAAATCCCAACATTTTGGACATTCCTAGTGTTTTTGTTTGGTTAATAATCTCCAACAGAGATATGATAGTCCCATTCCTCTTACATTGAATATACATATGTCTATCTTGAAATTTTATGCTTTGTCTTTATGCTCTAAACACAACGATTTTGTTGGGCCTCAATCCCTTTTCTTAGCGTTTTGAATTCACTTTTAAATTGTATTTTAGACATGATTGCTTGGTTTTATCTCATTGCTTTCATACTACGATTTTGTGGCCCAATACATAGATTTTACACACCACTCGCCAGACAAATTTTCTAAGCTATTTTACAAATTTGTTGGCTGTGATTTGTTGCATATACATTTTGGCTGCGATTTTGTTATATGCTGAGATTTGTTGAAACAATTTTACACCTATATTGGCTAAGATTTTGTTACAACAAATTTAATACATTCTGAGTGTGACAACGATTTTGCTTGCATGCATTGTAATATGTGTTGACAACGATTTTGCGGTAGGTTGTGTTGGTAATGACAATGTTTTTATTGTAAACAATTTGATTCATACACAGTGACTGTGAAATAATATTTATTGACAATAATTCTCTACAAATAGTGTGATTTCTATTAGCACTCTGTAATTTGCCCAAAGCTATGGAGGCAGTGAAAGAGGCAACATCAAAACTGCTTCGAGTCAAGGATCTAGCCCTCCGAGACTCAGAGAGGGATCTCTCTGTCAAATTTAAATTTGTTTGAAATAGGATATTAGGCTAGTTATGCATAACCGAGTTTTCTTTTTATTTGAGGTGTTTGGCTAAATGATTTTCTTTGGAATCCCATTGGGCTATGGGGTCTGTGTCAAAACTTAAGGTCAGATAAACAACATTTAAAGGGATTCTTCATAGGGCGAGATAGCCAAGATACTGGATCGATTAAGATAAAATGTGATGGAAATATAGAACAGGTGAGAGGTTCATTTAAGTAAAGAAGCAGTCAAGAATTTCTTTAACTCAAAATCAAAAGAATAACATGAAGACTGATAAAAGGCCAGATACAGAGTACCCGAGGTAAATTTTGTTCTTTAACTTCCTTTTAACAATTGGAATTAGAAAACAAGGTGATAACAGAGTAAGAAAACATTATCATAGTAATAAAAACATCACCAATGTCCAGACGCAAGAATCTTGTGCACCAATTCCTTTGTATTACTGGTGGATCTAAAACTTTACAGAGAACAACCTTTCTAGGTGCAATGATCAACAACCCCTTTTAAATTAAAATCATTTGAATAAATATAATATATCCCCCAACAAGTTGTGTAAGTTAGATTTAACCGCCTCGGCCAAAAATAGCCACAAATCCCCAAAAATCTGGAACTGTCCGCCATGAAAGACAGGCCGAATTTATGCTAAAAAGAGGTCCACTCTGACATATATTTCTCTTTAATTATGACACCTGGGAAAAACCCGAAGGAGGTTATGGTATAAGGGAATGTTCTAGACAAAAACCTCTTTCGGTTTCGCCAAATTCTCCTCCAGCTCACCGAAACACGTCCAACAAAATTAGAATTGCAACAGGAAAATGAAAAACTAAAAAAATGGTCCTTGAAGATGGCTTCGATTCTCCCTGCTCATGGAACCTGTGAAAAAAATGAGAGGGGTTTTTATTTTTCATCCCATTACAAAGAAAAACCTCTCTCGGTTTCTAAAAATTCATTTTCATTTTCCCGTAATCAACTTCGGAAGAATATTGGTCGAAATGTTGCGAAAGCGGTTTTTGTTTAGGAAGGGTGGTATTTCGGACCCCCCCGAGCTAGTAAGCGGTTTTAAGGGGGGGGGTCCGCTGACCTGTGGAGCCAACACCTGTCCAAGTGTGGCTTAAGAAATACAACCATTCTGGACCCCCCCCCTCTCGTTAAACTTCGGATGGCGAGGGGGGGTCCTGAAATTTTTATATCCGTTGATTTAATTTGGTTTGGGAATGTGATGTTTATGGGTGCGTAGGACTTAGGATAGGTTTATTTTTTATGTTTTTTTTACTTTTTGTTTCTTTTTAATATTTTTTATTTTGTTTTATTTTATTTTTAATATATTTTTTTTATGTTTGTTTTTGTTTTAAAAGTTTTATATTTTGTTTTTTTAATTATTTATATGTTTTAATATGTTTTTTTATTATTATTATTATTTTTTTTTGTTTTATTTATTTTTATTTTTTTAGCTTTTATTTAATCTTTAATTAATAAAAAACTAACTTAGTTACTAAACTAACTTAACTATTAATCAATAACTAATTAATTATTAACTAGTTAGTTATTAGCTAGTTTAACCTTCTAACTATACTAACATTATTATTTAATTTAATTAACTCATTGTTTGTTTTGTTTATCCTAAGTTTGATTATTCATGGATGGGTGGTGGGCGGGATGTGGCCAAGGAATAAAAAGACAAGGGAGTGAGGGCACAGTGTGGATTAAGGATGTAGCATGGAGCAGAGGAGGTCTGATGTAATGGATGGATGACACGTTGGGACAAGGATCGCCAGAAAAACTGCCTCATTCCAGACCCC
>ML778709.1:325780-341858 GCA_009831015.1 Picea engelmannii
GCTTGAGAACTGTATAAGGACCATAAAATTTGGGCACCAGTTTCTGATAACTTTTGGCCTTGAGTGAAGTTTGATTATAAGGTTGCAGTTGAAGCAATACCTAGTCTCCTTCAACAAATTGACATTCTGAGTGACCTTGATATACTTGTTGCTTCATGCGACTATGAACCATGACAAAATTCTCTTTAAGGGTACGAAGAATAGCCTTTCAAACTATAATCGTTTGTTCAACCCCATGGACCTTCGAGACACCTGATATGTAGGAGAGAGAGAAAGGTGGATTTTGTCCATATACTGCTTGAAAAGTAGTCATGCAAGTAGTGGTATGGTAAGAAGTGTTGCACCACCATTCAGTTAATGGTAACCATTGAGCCCATTGATTTTTCCTTTCAGAGGAAAAACACCTCAAATATGTCTCCAAACACTTGTTGACAACTTCAATTGGACCATTGGTCTAGGGATGATAGGAAGTGTTGAGATGCAATTGGGTGCCCTATAGCCTGAACATTTATTGCCAAAAATTGCTGGTGAAAGTGGAATCTCAATCATAAACAGTAGAATGAGGCATGCCATGAAGCTTGAATACATGATCCATGAAAAGTTGAGCCACAATTGATGCGGTAAATGGGTGTTGAAGAGAACAAAAATGAGCATACTTGGAAAGACAATCAAATACCACCATGATGACTGACTTATTTCCTGATTTAGGTAATCCTACAATAAAATCCATAGAGATGTCCCTCCAAATTGTGGGTGGAATTGGAAGTGGTTGTAGTGTGCCAAGAGCTTTGATTGTTTCTGCCTTGTTGTGTTGACAAACATCACATTCTACCACAAAAGTGTGAATGTCCTTTTTCATACCATCCCATAAAAAAGAACGTTTGACCTGGTCATAGGTTTTGTTAAGCCCTGAGTGCCTAGCTGTGGGTGTAGCATGAAGCTCAGAAAGCACCATGGATTTAAGTTGTGATTATTTACTTAAATACAAAAAACCTTTCTAATTAAGCTCATCATTATTCCAAGAGTACCTTGTGGAAATTGGAGATTTGGCTTGCAATTGTTGGATAAAATGCGGAATTTTAGGATCTTGTAGCCATTCTTGGCGAACAACTTGGAGACAATCTGGTACAATTAAGGAGAGGGAGAAAAGGAACCCTTCATCTTCATATTTTCGTGAAAGAGATTCAACAACCACATTTTGTTTTCCTTCCTTGTAAATGATCTCATAATCATATCCAAAGAGTTTAGTCACGATCTGTCTTAATTTGGAAGCTTTTCCCCAAGAGATAAGGGCACTGGAGATCTGCGGCATGAAGAATAGCCAATGTTTCATTTTTATAGATTGATTGGCCCAAATGGCGCTCTAAAAATTGTTTGCTGGTAAAGGCAAAAGGTCTACCCTATTGCATAAGGATTTCTCCAATTCCTCTCCTGGAGGCATCACATTCTAGGACAAAGGTCTTTGTGAAATCAGGAAGGGCCAAGACTAGAGTAGTACACATAGCCACCTTCAAGGCTTGAAAGGCCTGATCAGTTGCGGGAGTCCAAGTGAAAGAATTCTTTTTAAGGAGAGGAGTGAGAGGCACTGCAATCTTTCCATAAATCTAAACAAACTTGCGATAATAGCATGTTAAACCTAGAAAACCATGCAAGATTTTGATAGTCTTGGGGTGAGGCCAATACTTCATTTCTTCAATCTTCTTAGGATCCACCAAGACACCATCCTTGCCAAAAATATGACCCAAGCACTCGAATTCTGGGGAAACAAAGGAAAATTTAGGGTGTTTGAGGAAAATTTGGTGCTGAGAGAGTAGATGGAGAACTTGATCCACATGAACAATATGGGTTTGCCAAGTTTTACTATAGATGAGAATATAATCAAAGAAAAATAAGACAAAAGGACGGAGAAAAGGACGAAAGATATGATTCATGAGGCTTTGGAAGGTGGAGGGGGAATTACACAGGCCAAAGGGCATGACCAAGAAATCATAGCGACCCTCATGAGTTTGAAAGGAAGTCTTGGGGATGTCAGCTTCTTGCATATGTATCTGGTGGTATCTAAAATGAAGATCAAGTTTAGTGAAGTACTGAGCACCACTTATCTCATCCAAAAGATTATCAATGAAAAGAAATGGAAACTTATCCTTGATGGTGAGTTTATTGAGGGCATGAAATTCAAGACACGTGAACCAAGTACCTTCTTTCTTAAGTACCATAACCACAAGAGAAAAATAAGGGTTGGTACAAGGGTGGATAACATCCGCTTGGAGAAACTCCTGCACTATTTTCTCAAATTCATTCTTTTGGGAAAATGGATGACAATAAGGGAGAACATTGGGAGGATGACTTCCAGGAATAAGGGCGATGGAATGATCATGAACAACACAAGAAGGAGGAAGTCCCTAAGGATTGGAAAAAATAGCTTGATGTTTGGATAGGATAGCTTGGAGGTCATGATGCACAAAGGGTGTCTTATCCACTTGAATGGAATGAAGTTGAGAAATAATACTAGAGAGACCTTTCTTAAGGATATTTTCCATGTGATGGGAACTGATGATCTCAAGAGAACCAGCTGTGAGACCTTGGAATTGATACCTTTGTCCCTCATGTTTGAATTTCATGGTTAATGCATTAAAATCTATAAGAATGGGACCCAAAGTTCATAACCATTCAACACTTATCGCAATGTCACAATCGCCCATGTTAATGGAAAACATATGATATTTCAAGTGGTAATCTCCAATTTAAAGACGTACATTTTTACAATGCCCACCACATTTCATGGACCCACCATTGGCTAGCATGATTTGAAAATTATTGAAAACATGAATATAGAAATTGGTTTCCTGGAAAGTCTAACAATGAATAAAATTGTGTGATCCAGGTGGATATTGGTGGCCACACACCTATTCCAACTGGCTCCTTTTGTTAGTTTTTAGTTCAGCATGTTCTTATGTACTTCTTTGTAATTATGGGTTCTACACTATCGGGGCTATCTGGAGCCCTACACATCTTCCAAGTGGATACTGGTGGCCTCCCATCTAATCCAACTAGCTTATTTTGTATGTTTTCATGTTATCACATCTTGTTGTACTTCTAAGTATGTTTTGAGTCCCTAAACAGTGTTATTTTGGCCTGCCACAGTCAAATTGTAGATGGAGTCACAATTTGACAGCATAATGCATATCTCTAAAAAATACCTTTTCAATGGGCTATCACACGCCTAAAACAAAGATCGTATACAAAAGTTACGATCCTAGGAAGTTAATGTACTAACTTATCCAAACGGGGCCCACAAGACTTTTAACATTTAATCTCCTAGGGCTAGGTTTTTCAATGTCTAGGGAGTCTCGAAAACTCAACCAACAACGCCGCGGAATTTAGAGCCCTGGAGATCGGCCTTGAGATTCTAAGATGGGAAGGGATGATAAACACCATATTGGAAGGAGATTCCACACTGGTTATCAACACCATAGGGAGACTCCAAAACGGTACCAGAGTGGGAAAAATTCAGAGGCATTGGCGCTTGGTACATTCACTGCAAAAAATTCAGGAGCACTTGCAAACGGGGATCATAGTGGAGTTGTGCTGGGTACAGAGGTCAGCAAATGGACTGGCGGATAGAATCGCTAACGAGGGGGTCGACAAGGAAGGACCAGAACTAGACACTATCTGGAGTAACATCCTGAATGGTCAGTTCCAAACAGGCTGCATCCAACTAGCGGCAAAATACTATGACGACAGTCGAAGTACAAACGACCACATCGAGGATCTAGGCATAATCTAATAGCCTGCCACTTAAATATGAGTTACAATGCAGATCCAAGTCACACAACAAGAGGAGGTACGACACCACGGTCCTGTCAATAGGAAGAAGTATAAGGGTTGTTCATGGGAAAGCAGAAAAGATAATCAGCAGGGGACAAAGGATGAAGGACAAAAGGGTTTTCCATGGTCAAGTATGGGTACATCTCACCCAAGTACAGATACAGAGAATAGTAATGATTGTCGGACAACGTGCAAGGCAAAGGATTAGCGCAGGGATGACGACAGGGATTCCAAGAGAACACACTCTAAAACAGTGAAAAAGAACCAGAAGGTACACCTTTATGAGCGACCCAATGATTGTCTTGACGAGCCCGCAGCCGGGGAAATCCCATAAAATAAGAAACACCAGGAATAGCCACAGATCAGAGAGAAGCAATTACAGAGGCCATCTTACATACCAGGAATGGGCGTATAGGAACAGGAGAAGAACCCAAGACAAAAAGCACCACAAACAAGTTGAGATGGTAAGAATGAAGATAACCCATAGTAAGAGAGGCCCCTAGGGGAAAGAGCCTCTGAAAAACACCTGAAGGATTACAAGGATGGAGCAAGTGACCAGAGAAGCCAAGGGTATCTTTCTCATGCAGGTCGATCCAAAGGCCAAAGCGATCATCAATAGGTGGGAGAGAGAAATCAACAGCCCACGTAAGGGCAAAGCTTGGACGAAGCTAATTTAAGAAGCAGTCGGGATAAGGGACCCAGGGGCCACACAACCCATAACAACCCTCTACCAAAAAACAGTGGAGGAGGCATGGAAAACAAAAATGTTGATAGGTAAGATGAGCGTTGACCAAAAAGAGACCAGCAGGAAGGCTATCAGGGACCACAAGAAGGTGCTCAGAAAAATTCTGAGTCGCCTCAGCAATCTAGAGGCCAGTGCAGAAAGACTAGCTGAGGACCAGAGGAGCCAAAAGGAAAAAATAGAACGAATGGCAGGCCAATTCCACCTTTACCTACGGTATGCCCACCACATGGACATTAGTCCAACAGACCGGAGCAGAACACTAGCTTGTATCAAAAGGACGTGCACGGTGGAGCAAAGGAAGGAGAACGAGGGAAGAAAGGATGGAGACGAAAGACATCCCATCATCCTGGACTAGCACAGGTTCAACTCCTAATCAAGTTGTATTCAATGTAGGAGCTACCCCTGTTTTATGGTTATGTCTTTTATGTATATGCTATGGTTTAGTTTTTCAAACTGGTTTTCGGAGGATTGGGTCGGTTTCCCATGGTCACGGTCCAACCGTCCCCTGCTATCTTAGACAACACAACTCCGAGATCCCTGATTTGGTTTCCTTTTCGACATTTGAAGAGATTCCCCTTTTCTTTTTTGTGTCATAACTTCTTTCAGTAATACAAGAATTCACACTCACTTACAAAAAAATATATATATACAACCACTATTTTCATATCATAAATACATAAAAGGAGTTAGATAGAGATTAAAATATATTATATGTACAACGACTCGATACTTTGGGTAGGTAGGCTTTAAATAAAATGAGTTAGGTAGGCTTTTCGATTGGAAACAAATAAAGATTAAAATATATAGAGAATTGAATATTTAAAGAAAAAAATTAAAATATAAATAATATCGAAAACATTAATGGAGACCTTCACACCCTCTGAGATTGAGAAGAAAATATGGACATGACCATTAACATTAGCGGATACCCTCACACCCTCCGAGACTGAATAAAATATGGACATGGCCATTGACCATGGTAGTGATCTTGCCTCGATGTTTATGCAATCCTCGATGGGAGCAAGACACCATCCTATAGAGTTTAGGTATCCATGTACCGAATAATTAGAAAATATTGTATACATAATATATACACTTTTTGTCATTTCCTTTCAGTCCAATTAGTCGAGGTATGATACCGAATAATTAAAAATTATTGTATATATAGTATATATATTTTTGTCATTTCCTTTCAGTCCAATTAGTCCAGGTATGAGCTGCCAATTCAGTATATCGAGAATTCCACGTTGTTGTTTATAAAAAAATATAGTTTATAATATTTTATAAAGGTTATAAAAAAATTATAATTTATAATATATTATAAAATTTGTAAGATATAAAAAAAAATTAAACAAACATTTTGAAAGGTCAAATCTTCATTGTGTACCATAATGGCTGTTGCCACTAGTCAAACTAGAAATATTCAGACTTGCTCGTTGCTCGGGACGCTTTAAACGTTCTCATTATTTGGCTTTTGCAGAGGAAAGGTTGAATCACAACGGTTGCAATGGCGAGAGAAAAAGGAGTTTCGCTCGGATTCATGGCAGCGTTGTGCATTTGCGTTTTACAAGGTAATACCTGTAATAATAGATATTTTTGTTCGTTCAAGAATCCAACTTTGTAACTGTATTTGTGATGCTTTCAGGAGCAGGAGGTGAGACCTTCGTGATCGAGAACGACTGGGCGTTCCCGGTTTGGGCAGCCATTTCAACCGGTGGAGGGAAACGGCTGGACAATGGGCAGTCGTGGACGCCTCAAATCCCCGTGAACTGGACATTAGTCACGTTTTGGGGGTGCACGGGGTGTTCCTTCAACGACAACGGTGTAGGCAATTGCGTTACTGGGGACTGCCAGGGTCTACTAAACTGTACGGTAGGTGCACTGGGAAAATACCCTATTACGATGGCTGAGTACAATTATCAGAACTATGACATCTCTCTCGTCAATGGATTCAACCTGCCAATGTCGATCATACCCTCCGACTCTCGCTGCGAAGCCACCTCATGCAGGAGCAACATAACTGCCATCTGCCCTGCTAAATAAAATGCATCCAACGGATGCAAGAGCGCCTGCGATGCTCTCAGTTCAGAGGAATATTGCTGCCAAAAAGGGTATTCGATCAACCAAACTTGCGGTCCCACTAATTATTCGCGGTATTTCAAGAATCATTTCTCCCAGGCCAAGACCTATTCTGATGACACTGACGACGTGATGTTCAGTTGCGCCCCAAAAACTCACTATAAAGTCCTCTTTTGCAGCACTCCCGCTTCTTACCCTTCTCCGGCGCCTTCTGCTGTGTTTGCACCAGTTAATTCAGGTAGAGAATCTTACTAACAACAAGCAATTTCTCATGGCTTCACATAGCTATTTTTTATTATTTCTTGAGCTTTAAGATCTACAGTCTATCTCCAGTAGCCTTTTAAAGGCAATTTCGTTAAAACATAGCAACACAACACAGTCAATATTCTCTACGAACGAAAAAACAGCCTCTAGCCTTAAAAAACCTTGTCTGTATAACTCAATACGTTTTTTTGGAAAACTCCTCACACACGCCTCTCACACAATCAAAACCATCAGTGCTCTGAATCATACCGTGAAAACAAACGAGAAGAAAACATACAAAAATCTGTTGTTAGAGTCACACTATAGAAGTGGGCAGAGGCTTAAAAAAAAAAAAACACATACAGCAAACTGAAAACAAATTTGATATTTCCTTAATCGAAAACCATTACAATAACCTCTTATTTATAGAGGTTTTTGGAAGGATCCCCAAGATCCAGCGAATTCTTGGAGCCATGTGAGTGTTGGTGGAGCTTCAGTTTTAAAGGTGGTTGATAGAAATTAATCCACAAACACTCCCCCCTAATTTCTACTACTAATTACATCAATATTTATAATGGCAAAAGCTTCTCTCAAATACTCAAATTGGTCTTGTGCTAAAACCTTTGTAAATATGTCTACAAGTTGCTCCTTTGATTAGCAATGTTGTAGGATGAGTTCTCCATTGTTGACCAGTTCTCGAATGAAGTGATATCTAGTGTCAATGTGCTTTGTCCTTTTGTGAAAAACATGATTTTTTGATAGTGCAATGGTGGACTTGTTGTCACAATAGATTGTAGTAGGATCCTCTTCCTTATGCATTAGATCCTTCAAGATTATTCGCATCTAAACTGCTTCACATGTTGCTGATGTGCTTGCTACATTCTGAAATGCATATCCAAATGTGTTGTTTATGTCGTCAATATCAAACTGTAAACTATTTGAAGTAGAATACAATATGCCATGATTCATAGTTCCTGCAATGTATCTTAATAACATTTTTCTTGCTTGCCAATGTGAATTATTTGGTGTATTCATCTAATTTTGTTCTCTACTTAGTGTTTTGCCAATTGTCACAAGTGTAGAAACTACAATTTATCATTTTCTGTGACTTCAATGCCAAGAAAATATTTCATTAACCCCAAGTCTGTCATCTCAAATTCCTTGTTCATTGTTGTTTTAAACATATCAATAAATAGATTACATGTATAGATCAAATCATCAACATATAGGGAAAAAATCAAGATCTAACGTTGTTCATTGACTTTGGTGTATTATGATGTAGGTTCACTAGTGTTTCTTATCAACTCATTTTTTATCATGTATGAATCTATCCTACTATACCAAGCTTTTGGTGCTTGCTTCAATCGATAAAGTGTTTTCTTCAACCTATAAACCTTGTCTTCTTGTCCTTTTACTTCATATCCTGGTGGTTGTTGCACATAGACTTCTTCTTCTAAATATCCATTCAAGAAGGTTGATTTGACATCCATTTGATCAACTTTCCAATAGCTGCAATAGCTAGTACAATCCTACTTGTGTCAAGTCTTGCTACAGATGCAAATGTTTCATTGTAATCAACTCCATATTCTTATGCAAATCCTTTAGCTACTAATATTGCCTTATATTTTTCAACTTCTCCATTTGCCTTATATTTAGTTTTATAAACCCATTTCATGCCTATGCATTCTTTCTCCTTAGGTAAATCAAGTAGATCCCATGTATCATTTTTTTCAATAGATTCCATTTCATCATTCATTGCATTAATCCAATGTTCTTCCCTAATTGCATCCTCAAAATATATAGGATCTTGGGTAAATAAAACAAAATTAGATTGAAAATCTATCATATCTCCTTGATCATATATTTCTTGCAAGCTTCTAGTCTTTTTTCCTCGTAATCTTGGTCTTAATGATTCAAGTGTAGGAATTGAGTCATAACTTACTTGTGGAATTGATGATTCTCCTTGCTCAACTTTCCTTTGTGAGTTTTCTTCTTGTGGAATTCTTGATGGTATTCCTCCTTGCTCACTTGATTGTTTTCCTTGTTCTCCTTGACCTTTTTTTTCTTGTTCTTCCTATGATATTGTTGTTGTACCTATAATTGTCTTGTCTATATTTCCATCCCATGATTCTTCCTCTTTGAATACAACATCTCTACTTACAATGACTTTTTTGGTTATAGAATTAAACTACTTATATGCCTTAGATTGTTCATCATAACCAATCAAAATGTATTTCTCACTTTTATCATCCAATTTACTCCTTGTTTCTTTAGGCACGTGCATATGCAATACAACCAAATACTTTAAAATGAGAAACACTATTATGCTTACCACTCCATTCTTGTTGAGGAATTATGTCCCTCACAATCTTTGTTGGACTCCTATTCAATATATAAATTGCACAAGCTACTGCTTCAACCCAATATTCATTTGATAAATTATTGCCTTTCAACATGCTTCTTGTCATCTCCATTATTGTAGGATTCTTCTGTTCTGCAACACCATTCTGTTGAGGTGTATAGTTTGTAGTGAACTTCTTCTTTATTCCATCATACCTAAAATATTCCAAAAAATTATTTGACATGTATTCTCCTCCTCTATCTGATATCAATATCTTAATGGGTAGACTACTATGTTTCTCAACCAATGCCTTGAATTCCTTAAACTTGTCAAATGTTTCAGATTTGTGTTTGAGGAAATAAACCCATGTTTTTCTACTACAATCATCAATGAATGTTAGAAAAAATATGCTCCCCCCTAGTGATGGTGTTTGCATTAGACCACATAAATATTTATGCACAATTTCTAAGGGTGTCCAAGCTCTATATGACATTTCTTTTGAGAATATTTTCCTATGTTGCTTGGCCAAAATACAACTTTCACATGAACTTATTGGTGCTTGAATAGGTGGTAAACTTCTTACCATTTCCTTTCTTTGCAACATACAAAATCCTTTGAAGTTTAGATGGTCATACCTCAAGTGCCATACCCATTCTTGATCTTGACTTAATGCCTTGAAACTTGCTACAATTTTCTCCATCATTTCACTTTTCATGCGAAGTGGGAACATTTTTTTGTTTGTCATTTCAATCTTTGCAATCACCATTTTACTAGGAGGAATATCAAATATAGTGCATACATTATTTTCAAAAGAAACTCTATAACCCTTTTGAGTAAGTTGTCCCACACTTATGAGATTATGCTTCAAACTAGGTACAAAATAAACATCGGGGATAGTTTTATTTCCAATGTTTTTTATTATAGTAATTGCACTTTCCCCCGTGACTTCTACAATTTTATCATTACCCAATGTAATTTTTTGGTTTAAATGTATCCAAATTCTCAAACAACTCTTTATTTCCAATCATATGATTACTACAACCACTATCAAGAAACCAGGTGTTACTTGCATTTTCTTGAGATACATGACATGTAATAAACAATGTCTCATAACTACTCTCAGAGAAATTTGCATTTGCAAAGTGACCATACTTCATGGAGTAATAACATTGAATCTTTGATTTTTCATACCTTTGTGATGCTTGATTGTTATTGTTTCCCCTTGGACTGGAATTCTGATTTTTCCTTCCTCCTAGATCAGGATTCTTTCTTTCTTCTTTTTGAAAATTATTTCTTCCTCTTCCACTTCCTCCGAATCCTATTCCATCTTCCTGTGCCTCTGCCAAATGCCATTTTTGTTTTGAATGCATGCTCCAATGATGTATTGTCATTTTTGTTCAACCTGTCTTCATAATTTTTGAAGGAGCCATCCAACTCATCTATAGAATATGTAGTCAAATCTTTAGATTCTTCAATTACCACAACAATTGCATCAAATTTTCTAGGCAAACTTCTTAAAGCCTTTTCTACAACCTTTTGATCTGCTAGCTCATCACCATTTTGTCTTATTTGATTAACCAAATGCGTAACACTATATGTAAATTGATCTATTGAATCATAATCTTTCATTTGCAAGTTTTCAAATTCTCTTCTAAGTGATTGGAGTTTGGCAATTTTTACCTTACTAGTGTCTTGATATGTTGTCTCTAGAATGTCCCATGTTTTCTTGGCTGTAGTGCTGGCTTAATCCTTCTAACAACTGAATCATCCAATGCTTGTCCATTTATCTGCAAAGCCCTTTTATTTTTTTCTCTATTTTCATCTAGCTTTTGTTTTTCATCAACACTCAAAATAGACTCGTCTTGTGGTTCAATATAACCAATCATTACTATATCTGACAGCTCATATGAATAAAATGTTAATTTCATTCTAAATGCCTAATTATCATAATTTTTCCCATAAAATATAAAATATTGAAATCATAAATTGATGATACATGCCTGATGCCATTTCTTTAAAAAAAAAAAAAACAGAAAACACTCTAACAAGCCTGAGGACTGTCCTAACGGCCCTCAACACTATACAATAATATAATACATCCACAAATAACAAGGGTGTTTCCACTGTTATCAGTATGTGCAACTCTGATTTTACAGAGAAAGTATGCAGACGCAGACTTCAATGGCTACAGTTTAATAAAAATACAGTTAACATCATATCACAAAACCACAATCCTGGCTAAGAATAGCTTGACTCTCTTTAATGAAGATTTGGCAAATACATATCCAAGGAAAACACACTAATTTAATTATCTGCCATTTCTCTAATATTTCAAAATGAGGCAAAAGGAAGTGCAAATATAGAGAAAACTCTCTTGGTAGTCAGCAATTAAAACTCTCTTACTCTGCAGCAGGATTGGCTTCTTCTGCACAGTTGACTGCTGGTTTCTGGTCTCCTCTGGAGCTCCATAATTTCTCCTCACACACAGACTACCTTCACACGTCTGCAGATCGGTTTTGTGCTCAGCACACAGACAGCGGACAACAAATCCTTTACTCCTGCAGATCGGTTTTCTGCTAGCACACACAGACAGTGCACAACAAATCCTTCAGTCCTCAACGCAGATCAGTTTTTTGCTCAGCACTCACAGACAGGGGACAAAAAATTTAGAGTGAAGCCATGCGAGTGTCGGTGGTAGAAGAACAGTAACTGGCCACTTGCCGTTGATGGAAGCTTCAGTTTTAAATGTCGTTGGCAGAAATTAATCCAACCTGCCTTGCCCTTTATTTATAGTGATACAAACCCATGCCTTTACAATGCAGCCAAAACTCTGTTCAGTGAGGGGCGCTGTAACGGCGACTAACTCATATAGCAGTTAAGTAGGCGCGCTGTCTCCTCCGTACACTTCTTGCGACATTCAAGATTTTGTGTTTTTCTAACCGTCGAGCTATGGAACGAATATAAAGAATGACAATAAAATTTATATGACTAGTTTTGCAATCATTTATTTATTTATAAAGATGTTTCAATTTGCAATGGTCTTTTAAGTGATGTTCTAAACTATTCTTAAGATACTCACTGTCTATATTTGTTTTGTTAGTAAATTCAACCAATTATGTAAAATATTCAAATTTTAGCTTGTGTTTTACTTGTTCTGACTAGATAACATCACATGTAACTGATTCTCAATATCTTTTTCGCAAAATGAATCTGTATGTTAGAAAAATTGAGCAAACCTGTCTTCGGAAGAGGGATAATATCAGCTTTAACAAGCGGCGCAGCTTTAATGATGGCAATAGCGTTGATGTTGGGTTGGAAGAAATTCAGGACTAAAAAGAATCTCAATGAAGGTCAGGAAGTAACTTGAAGTTCAGATATATTTTAAAATGGAGCATAGTGGAAATTCCCTTTTGAAAATACCTAATATTATGCTTTGATACTTTGAAAATTTACACGAATCAATGAAGTTCAGAAAGTAACTTGAAGTTTAGATATATTTTAGAATGGGGCATGGTGAAAATCCCTAATATTATTCTTTGATACTTTGTAAATTTACAATTATTCTTTGATACTTTGTAAATTTACAAGGATTGCAGACTGCTTGACGATTATGGTGCCAAATTCAACAAAGTCCCGTGCCTTTATGTTTGTAGAGATAACGGAATCCACAGAAAACTTTAACCAGAAGATTGGGCAGGGCGGCTTTGGATCAGTGTTCTTTGGTAAATTGAGAGAAGGAAGAGATATCGCCGTAAAAGTGCTCTCATCCTTTTCGATAGAAGGAGTTCACCAATTCCAGAATGAGGTAATTCTACGTTTTTTAAACCATAGAGTATGCATGATTATACTCACTGTAAAATATGATTATATATAAATATGGGAGAATTAATGTAATAAGAAGATTCACTTGATAAACAGGATGATCTTCTTTCGAAAATTCATCATAAGAACTTGGTGTCATTACTCGGATTCTGTAATGAATCTAAAGAGGTTATGCTTATCTACGAGCATATGTCTGAAGGGTCCTTAAGGGACCACCTTTACGGTAAGTAATATTATTTTACTGAGTTGATGCATAGCAATGTTAATTTGAAAAATAAGAAAAAATAAGTATATTTGAAAATAAGTAAAAATTATATATTTGTTCTTGAATTGTTTTCCAGGTTCTCGTGTGGAGATTTTCCCACTAAATTGGAAAACAAGGCTCAAAATAGCTTTAGATGCAGCCCATGGTAGGTCTTTAAATAAGTTAGCGCACTGTAGATTTATGTGTTCTAAAGGTTGGTTCATTTGATATATGTGATTACCATTAAAGGTTGGTTCATTTGATATATGTGATTAACAATAAGTAGATCTTAGTATAATTTTCATGTGATCCACCTGCGGCTTTTGTTGAAAGGATTGGAGTATCTGCACATGGGTTGCACTACAAAGATAATTCACAGATATGTTAAAACTGCCAACATCCTTTTAGACTGCAATATGAATGGAAAGCTGGCCGATTTTGGTCTCTCAAGAATCTCAGTGGATGGAGAGGCTTCTTATGCTAACACTGCCGTAAAAGGAACTATAGGATACCTAGATCCAGAGTATATATTCATATGCCCTGCACTCTCTCCGCAATATTCTTGATATGAGTCCAATTAATTATTCAAACGAGAGGCAATTTTATTTATGTTTGGGACGTTCTGCAGGTATTTCCGCACTCAAATGTTGACTGCGAAGAGCGATGTATATAGTTTTGGTGTGGTCTTGTTGGAAATGATATGCGGCAGACCACCCATAAATGTAAATCGACGTGAAGAGGAGCTTAACCTCGTTCAATGGGTAAGGAGTCTGATTATAATTAATCATTCAAAAGAACAACATAATTTTACGATTTTCAAGTGTGAGTCACAAAAATTGTATATGTTCACGCCATGTATAGGTGACACCGTATGTGAAGATGGATGAAAGCGCCAGCAAAATAGAGGAAATCATAGACAAGAGGATGGATGAAAACTACGACATCGTATCAATAGTTAAGGTTGCCAAACTAGCGTTTAGATGTCTTGAGGCTACACCTTCTTCTAGGCCAAGCGTATCTGAAATAGTGACACAGATAAAAGAGGCCATCATATGTGAAAACGAGAATAATAGTCCTCCTCCCATTTCAGAGGGCATCGATTCACATTTGCAAGCCAGCAACGTCCATCCACAGGCGGCCTCCAAACCCAGAAAGATGGAATGGGCTGACAATAGCTCCAACCTCGCTCAAGTAGGAAGATGATTTCAAAGATTTTCATGAATTTTATACAACCTTAAAAGTAAGTGAAGTAAGTATTTTTTTTTTTTTGAATTATTTTTTTAGGTAATAGTAGTTGTTTTATTATTCAATTTTGAATTAAAACAATTTTCCAAAATATATATATATATATTACAAGCAATCACAACATACTCAATTATAAACTTGTATTCATTACAACAAATTTTATTCATATTATTATGAGAATTGAATCCCACTAATATTCTTTTCCCTATTCTTTACTTCAAATCAAATCATTATTAATTTACATCCCTTAGTCAAACAATTCAACTATTATTATTTTGTCTCCTCATGAAACACTTTAATTACTATAACTCTTATGGGAGGATATATTGTAAGGCAAAATATATTATAGCTTACTCCCTATCAAGTAAATTTGGAAATGGAGTGCAATTAAATGGGATCATTGAACTAGTTAAAGTGTTCCAACAATTATCAATTTACTATAAAACCATTTTCAATTTGCTATAATTATTATTTATCTTTATTAAAGAAAAATTTTAAATCCTTAGTAAAAGGAAAAGATATATATATATGTCGTTTATATCATTTTGTTTTTCATCTTTAACTATATTTTTATTAATTTATTTTCATTTAAAAAGAAATTCAAAATTATTATTAAAAAAAAATTACACATATGTCATCATACATAATTATATGTATATCATTTTGTATTAATCTAGTAGGAGTACACTTTGTATTAATGATAAGAGAAAATCATAAATGCAATAATAATGAAATAAATGGATAGTAACAAGGGTTGCATGGCAACCTAGTCCCTGCCGAGCTAGATAAATTTAATTGCAGATGTAATAAGGATGGCGAGGTAAGTGGGAAACACATGTTAAACAACATCAATACAATTAAATGTAGATTTAATAAGGATGGAGAAAATCAAAGAAACATTTTTAAGATTAATTTCTTTTTTATATGACAAAAAGTTGAGATTGAGATTAAAAATTATTATGGTATTTATGGTCTTTACTACCATCCAGGTACTATGTCTACAAAAGAATTAAAGCTTGATAGGCCACTACTATAGATACTTGCAATAAAATGAAAGTTTGCTTAATAATGATAAACATATATTAAAGTAAATCTATAATGTTCATTAAAAATGGCCAAGTTCCTCTCGAACTTGTTTGAAATTGGGAAGATGGTGAAATGCAATTTAATTGAGGACTCTTAATAAGGTAGAAAAATTCCAATGTTGAGGTATGAGTACATTAGTATTCCAATGTTGTAGTATGACTACATTCAATTTTGTGAAATTGATAGGAAATTATAGTTGAAAACTAGAGTAGAACGGTGCCATTTGAATTTTAAATGATTTTGGTTGTTGAGGCATTTTCAACTTGTTACAAACCATTTTGAATGTGTTGTAAGGCTTACCTGGTGACATTTTTTTTTTTGTTGTTAGCAGGAAAAAAAAGAAGGAAGAAATAAATTTCATTTGAAAATAATAGTGTGCGATTAGACGGTTTGATGCAACTTAGACGGTGTGAAGTAGAATGAGTACATTCAAATTTGCCAATTT
>ML778709.1:361626-388814 GCA_009831015.1 Picea engelmannii
TAGCACTTTGTTGTTAGCTCACTTAATGGATGCAGTAGTTATGTAGTTTCAAGAAAGCACATGTGACAGAGGCATTCAGTCAACCTGTACTCACCACTCTTCGGACAACTCAATTTCACAAAGCAGGGATCGCTCAGTGCAATGTTTGAATAACTGTCAAAAGTGAGAAATGCAAACAATATTAATGGAACCTGCTCCATCGCTCTAACAAATCGTCACTAATCCGCAGTCCAAGAAGCGTCCAAAACATCATGTTTTAAACAAACACTTGATTATCATAATCAATTAAAACATAGAGCACATTTTTCATTTGGAATTAAATGCTCATTTCAAAACTTAAGCACGACAAGCATTCCATCTACAAACCCTTTCCTTCAAAAAACTGTTCTATGATATTTTCAAACAGGTAAACTGTCCTAATATTTTGAAACATGGAGATCCCCCACTTAATCTGATAAACATGTACAAGAGCACTCAAATTTGCTTCCATTTCCACCTAATTTGCAAACAAACTCATGATTTATTTATCCGCTACATATCACTCCAAGTAGACATACTATACAATTACTTACAGAGCTGTTCGAATAATTTCTACCGATCTCGCAAGCCTGCAACAAATTCTTCTCGCTTACTTCAGAAAATTCAGACAGCATAAGGTTTGGTAAGAACAGGCTCATTGTTTAAATTACCTTAAAGTCGCTTCTTCCGTGTCATTGTAATTGATTAAATGAAAAGTATGGAACCATGTAAGAAGTATGATCCGATCTTCGTACGAACTGCCACATAAATTATGGCCATATAATGCATGTATATATAGAGTTCCTTGTTTATTCCCAGCGGATGGGGCATGAAAATGAAAAACAATAAATAAGTACAATAGTCACTACTCCCCAGCTTAGTTTACTTCCTGAGGCCAACATGCCAACCAATTATAACTCGAAATGCATAGCGATCCAAATCACACAGATATGTAGATATTATGTTTACAGCCATTCCATCCGTGCAGGGTAGGTGATCTTGCATACGAACTGTCTAGCACTGGGTTCAAAGCGCACTGGCTTCAAAGCATAGTACTGGCAGGTTGACTGCGTTCAAAGCATAGTACTGAATGACAGTGAATGACAATCAAAAAGACGTAACCATAATTTCAGGTGATTAAAATGAAGTTTACGGTCTAAACTTGAATTAACAGCTTTATAAACTAATTTAACCATTCCAAATATGCATTGGAATAAGCGAAGGCTGCAATAACGCTTTAAATGTATAAACCAATCAAATGTTAACAAATATGTGTATGTGTATTTTTTAAAATAAATAAATACAAATGTGGTAAGTTAAACATTACAGTTTTAAAAAAAATTAAAAAGTCAACCTAAACAAATGTGAGTTCAACGATGAACTCATTGCTATAGTCCCTGCGCCTTCGGCAGGGACTAATAATGAGAGAACAGATGGGATTTTTAATTTTTTTCTTAATTTTTTATATAAAAGGTACTAGGTACTTATAACCAAGTTTATTGAAATGCAATAATAATTAAATAAATGGATAGTAATAATGAGAGAACACATGAATTTTTTACATTTTTTCTTAATTTTTTATATAAAAGGTACTAGGTACTCATAACCAAATTTATTGATTATGTAATTAATTTCAAATATTGAAATAAGTGAAGGCTGCAATAAGATTTGGAATATATCAACTAGTGAGAAATGAGAAAACAAATATTTTTATTATATCAAAAAATATATATTTGTTTTATTAAGTTAAACATTACACTACACACATAAATTTAAAATACAAAACAAATTAATGTCAAATCAATAGCAAACTCATTGTTATATTCCCTTGACAAAGAGTAATAATGTTTTTTCATTGATATTAAAAAATCATTTATATATTTGATTGATTGATGTCATTAATTTTAAATAGTATTAAACAAAATTAAAAATAATTAATTAAAAAAAATATTCCAGGTGTGGAAAAAATTAAAAATATTCAATAATAGCTCCCTCTACCCGTCTCTTATTGATTGATTGTCCATTATTAAATCTTGTTAAATTCTCTAAGATTAGAAAACTGCAACATGATGAGCCTTCCCAGTAGATGCGATTCACCATTAAAAATTCTCCCCATAAATAGAGATGTGATTCACTATTAAAAATTCTTTGTCGGTAAGATGCCTCCTCTTGTAGAACTCGGTGTGGCTTGTCAAATATTTTCGCCATATTTTCACTGTTATAATTTGTAATATTTTGATGCCTACTCATCAAATTATATTGCACATATTGTCAAAATAAAAAATCTCAATAATGACAAATTATCAAATTAAAAAGTAATTTTGGGGGGAAAGGTTTGGCGAGATTTACATAAAAACCTGGTTCAAATTGAGAGAAAAACCAAATGAAGGTACAATTTTAAAGTGGAATTCACAGAGATCTGCATTTTGCAGTCCATATTGTGAGCACATCCAGTGATTTGAAACTGATTTGAGCAATCTGGTGATGCTATCGAATAAGGAGATGCTCCCATCACTACTTCTATTACTTTGGTATTCAGAAGGAAGCAGAATAAGGGGAATATCTTATAAGCCTTGAACCATAGTAAATCCAAATAAGATTTATAGAAATCCAAATAAGATTTATAGAAAATTACATGTGAAAATTTGAAGCACATTTCACACGTGTTTCCACTCATTTTTCATTGTGCAACGTGTCTACCAAGAACAAGTGTGCAGAATTATTATTCTGTGTCTTAAAATAAATAAGATAAAATGGAAAGAAAAACCTATGAATGGCATATTGGCTTTCTATTTTATTAATAGCTTATTTTATTTTATTAGTGTTATCCCATTTTGTGGGGATAATTTAGGAGATTATGTCTAGAGGCTTAGGTTGCAGATATGGAATGCCAAGAAAATACATGGTCAACAGTATCCACTTGCATAGACGGAGACCCTATTCACCACCATTGCACAGATGGAGACCCTTATCACCACCACAAAGGTCATATTTTTAGGATAAAACCCACCATACCCATTGGCTTCTTAAAGGCAATGAGCCTTGCTCCATGAAGTCAGGTATTATGGTGAGTGTCATTTCAATATTTGAGGCATTTGAGTATGTTTTATCTTAAACTGCTTTAGATTTCATGATATATGCTTGGACATTATGCCTTTTGCGTTGCTTCACCTTGGTGGTTGACATTGTGCCCTAGTAAGTGGTTTTCCTTGGGAATGTGTTTTCCACTAGGAACTCCCTTGAAGAGCCATTGTACCATTCCCGACCATACTTAAACCCCCCATTTCCTTATCTCTTGGGATTTTAGGGTGTACTGAACCAAGAAGGGGTTGTCTTTCATTCTATGGGAAGAAGGGGCTGAAGGCTAGAGGGATTGTTGTTGGGTAAAAGATAAAAGCCTATGTATAAACCTTCTAGATGATGGATCCTCCAAGAAAGAAATGAAATGCTTATCTGTAAGAAAATGGGAACCCACAAGAATAATGATTAAGAATGCTAGAAGGTTTAGTTGGAGGATAGGAGGTCTCATCATGAGCTGACCTATCATTATCATGGGTATCTTGTGGTATCACATTACAACATTTGGTCACCAAGCCAGGGTAATGGCTCTCAGTTGCATGGCTGAGAGATCACGAGTCAACTTTCTCATTTCTGCAAGCCACTTGTGAGTGACATTGTCGTTATTCGGAAACCACGTCAGGAAAGTGGCCTACAACTCATCCTTAAAGAATGAAAGAAACAAATAATGGAAAAATTATGGGCTTGGAAAATTTTCATTCCAAATGAAGGTGCTACACACCCTCTACAAAGTCACCCATGAATGAGTCACTCTAACCCCTTGTATGTCATGAACCCCATGCCCATTGAGTCTTGGCCCTTAACCACTTCACCTGCTTTACATGGCTTAGAGAGGGATATCTTGGAAACACTCCTTGACCTAGGGAAATATCTACCCAATAGGACACTTTGTCCACCCTCCCATATCCAATCTTGACAAGTTGCATCATGTCTTTGAAAACTTAATTGTTTGACAAGGTAATCTTCGATGCACATGATTAGGTGGATCATTTATTGACTTGATTTACTTATCATGATATTTTGACATGATATCCTTGGAGGGCATGCTTATCTTCCTTTGCGGGACCTAGTTGGTGGAAAGTTTTGGAGGAACAAGCCTAGCCTGGGCTTCCATGGGGCTTGAATGCCACAGGTGGATGGGAGAGTTGAAACTTTGGTGGCTTAGAAGATGACTTGGACGATATAACCTAGCCCCTACTTGCCAAACATTTTTCCTAGGAGAGAAAAAATGTCAACTTTAAGAGCATGACGTCATCCATGGCACCAGGGTTTTGGGGTGAGGTTGATATGCATTGGAACAAGGATGCTTTGAGGAGTTTGAGGCTTTGACCATGAAGGAAGTGACTTGGATGCTTTATATGTGGCTTTGGGAAGCCTAACCATACTCCTTCTACACCAACAACTTGCTCCTAATGCCAAAATGTCCCCTAAAGGGGTGACGCCACTCTAAATTAGGGTTTCTTTTTGTGTAGAAGTAAAATTTAAGTGAATTGTTTAATATTACTTTGTAAAAGGGGCAAGATTAGGGGTTTTGACCACTAGTCTCATGGTTTACCCTAATATTATGTGGAAAAACTATTGTGGAGACATTTTGTATAAATAAGAGATCATATGATCTCATTATAACATAACTCTCCCATTTGGAGAAGTATTGGACTGAAATTTTTGCTACCCTTGAGACTTTTTGCTATATAGTGCTATGATATAGTCTTTCTTTAGTTTTCTATTTGACGGTGATGTGCTAGCTCTTGGAGCTCATTCGTTTGCTATTGTGGTGATTATTTTGGCATTTTCTGGTCCATCTTGTTTCTATTTGATTGGTAAGCCCTTAAATTATTATTATCATTGGTAATTCAAGCATCAAGGTTGATTTTGCTAAGCCTAAGTAGGGAGTATAAGTGAATACACCCCTACTCTAGCTTTATCATAATTTCAAGCATAGAATTATTGTTTTGCAAGGGTTTTCTAAGGAAGTATAAGTGCATACACCCCTTAGTCTTAAACCCTAGCTAGGTTGCTTTCCTTGTGGAATAAGAGTGTTTATACCCCCAAGAATGTAGTGGCCCTAGATATTTTCTTTTGAAGCCATTAACCCATAACTAAAGGCACTAATCATTGCATTGGAGAAACAAAATATTGCATTGGGAAATGTTATTTCTTGTCGTATTTACTTTTTGCAACTTGGGTTGTGTTCCTTGTGCTTAGAGCACCTCTAAACCACTGGGGAATCCCCTCTAAAGGGGTATCTATTGTTGTTATTAAAAAATTTCATATTCATCCATTAGGTATACAGAAACCCTAATCTAATTGTTTGAATGACTCTATAATAAACTGCTAGAAATTGCCCAAATTTTGCACACTTACACTACTTGGTGTAGCACACTTTTTGGAAAAGTTTGGAGGAGTTTTAGTGGTTTATTTTATTGATTCAATAAATTCATTGATACAACCATAAGGATGATATATATTGTTACATAAAGTGTTTACAACAACCTTATCTTTTTAGGCTAGTATCTTAGTCTTTAATATTGAGTTTTACTAGTGTTTAGATAGTCTATCTCTTCCATATTTCACTTGATTTCTAGAAGTTGTTTAGTAGCTTATTGTACCATTTTTTGCTGATATGTATTGTTACTAACAACTTATACTAGGTACATTAATATTAACTTGCTTGTCCAATTGATTATATTAGATAATATGCTTGGTTTCCTTGTGTCTCGAGAAAGTACTTCACTCACTCAACTCATTTGGAAACCCTTAAAACTTCTCAAGACTCTTTTACAAGATATTCATACCATTTAGAATTCACCTCTAGGGACATCCATCCATACATATCATTTTCCATCTCATTCCCTCATAGGGTCACCAAGATTCCCCCCTTGAGGTGAATACATCACCTCTAAAGTGACGGGGACACCTTCCTAAGGTGACATTTGGTAGGTGTCCTCCTAGTTGTCGTGAATTGGTGGTTGGGTCAAGATTTTCCCAACCTACAACTTGTGTGATAACATTTGGCACCATTGTCGAGGATGATTTTAAATCCTCTTCTAAACCCTAACGACATTTTTGCAAGCTATCCCAAATACTTTTCCCTTTTATTTCTTGGCGACTCCACAGAAGAGATGTTCCCTTTCCACCTTTCTTAGTTAGCTCCTATTTAATCTAATTTGGTGACTCCACCCCCCAAAACCCTTATCCTTCCAGGCCTTTTTCCCCTGAGAGGTTCAAGCCTTCCAAGGTTTACCAAAGAAGACCTTCTCTAAATCCTCTTTTAGTCAAAATATTTTTCCATGGTACCCTCCAAATTGCTTCAATGGTTCACCCTTGGGGAAAGGACCTATACAAACCCTTTAACATGTACAATATCCAAGGATACCCTAATACAATGCCAAAAGAGTCTAACAAGTGGTTTCCAAAGTTCCTAGGGAACAATGTGATAATTGTTGAGGATCATATTTATGTCACGGGCCAAGACATGGACATTGAAGTTATTGAGCATGAAGACATGGCCGTGAGGTTATTTGCCTCCTCATTGACTGATGAAGCTCTTGATTGGTTCAGAGGCCACCCTGATGATCATCTCACATCCTATGAATATTTTTCCAAATTGTTTAAGAGAAGATGGTCAACAAAGAAAGATGGTGGAAAGCTTGCATCTTAATTCAATCAGATAAATAAAAAGGAGAATGAGACACTGAAGGAATTCAGTACTAGATTTAATAGGCTGTACAATCAGATTCCAATCGAATTTTGTCCCACAACATAATCAATTCGTCTCCTTTACATGAAATCTTTTGATGGGAAATTTCGTTTCATTATAAAATACAAGAAGCCCACATCATTGGCATAGGCCAAAGAGTATAGCAATGACATCGAAGAGAATCTCCTTGATTCAAAGGTGGAAAATTTTTAGTAACCTCATGCCAAGGCAGAAGAAAATACTAAGGTTTCTGACAACATTTCTTCTGATTTGATTTCCCTCTTGACTTAGAACACAGAGTAGATGAGTACTTTGTTTACCCAGGTGCAGAATTTGATGATGGGTCGTTTGACTTTTGTAGAGAGGAATCAATCTACTCCTAGACCTTACTTTACCAAACAACAAAGAGATGCCACAGGTTGGAAACCGAGGCCTCAACAAGAGGCAAAGGCCCCAGATGCTTTGAAACCAGTTAGGACAATTGACATAGAAGCTTGGTGCCTTCTGTACCAAGAACCTCACAAAGAATATTAATGCCCCCGATGAGACGAAGATGATATAAATTTCATAGATATGATCTTCACTTTTGAAGAAGAACAAGTCACACAAGAATAGATAAATGAAGTCATAAGATGGGGAGAAATAGAGGGTAGATTGCGGGCCTTGAATTAGTTGACAGATTATCAGAAGAAGGAATTAAGGAGAAGGGAATATTTGAAGTACATTAGAATGAATAAATATTTAGCCCCTCCATCTCATCCTGACACTCCTCTTTCATCAACAGAAAAGATGGCGCCTCCGCCTCCACCTCTGGTATGAGAGTCCTAAGACAACTCCTGCAAATGATATTTAGTTAAATATAGATGTTGCAAGCATGTTTGGAAAACTGAATATGATAGTCCTTGTGACAGAGATGTGTAAGATCCCTTCTGTGAAAAGGGAAATTTTTAAAGTATTACATGTGTCAATTGAGAAGGAAGATCCTCCTATCATATTGAACACTATGTATCTATATCTAACAAGAGACATGAATCCTCCCTTCCACCTTTCATTAGGAATGAATGACCTTCGCTTGAAAAATTGCATGCTTGATTCTAGGGTTTCAACAAATGTCATGTCATTGAAAGTAATGGAGTAGCTCGGTCTAAATCCAACCCAAACCTATGGTAATGTATGTGGTATTGATTCAAAAAATTTCAAGGTATTTGGGGTGTGTGAGGATGTTGAGGTTTTTCAGATTGATTTTCCACATATCAACCTCCTCATGGACATATTAGTGATCGTTGTTATGGATGCTTGGGGGATGCTCTTGTCGAGGACCTGGTCTTATTCCCTTGGGGGTTTTCTTAGAATGAGCCTTACACATGCATACATTCCCATGGGAGATGGAACCTATTAAATATTACACAACAAGTAAAATAATGATAATCATGTGATGGATCCAAGTGGCACTCATTATGTCAGTGAGTGTGATTATGATGTGCCTCCACATATTATTGAGTATGATCCATATGAGCTACCCTTCATGCAATAAGAATCCATAGATATTCTCCTCCAAAGGACAAACAAATATAGAGAGAAACTTGCAAAATATCATGGGAAGGGTCCAAGGTCTATCTAGATTTTGAAGAAAGAAGATGAAAAACATGAATAAATAATCAAAGAGATGATCTGCACAAAGCCTCGTTCACATCCATGCATTGAGAATACACCTTGCATCAATTTCAATGAAGAAAGTCTTGAGCTCATGTGGGACAAGAGAAATGGAAAGCCCGAGTATGATTAGAGAGATAACAACTCATGGCTTGGCCTTTACACTGTGAAGAACAAGTCTGATAAAGAAAAGTATTATTTGATAGGCTTGGATGGCAGAAATATGCCATTACCAGTGGATGGGTCTCTTTTCTGACCCTACATTTAGGTCACATGACTTCTTTAAGGCCCATTCCCTAGGAAAGTAGGTAGTTCATCTTGGTTTCCTTTCATTTTGCATCTTGATTGCTCATGTTAGTTAAGATGCATCCCATATTTCATTTTGCTCTACTTGCATCTTGATTTCATGCTTAGTTTAGCTATTTTTGAAAAATGATAAAATTTTGTTTTCTAGATTAGTTTATATATATATATATATATATATGAAGGGTGATAACACCACCCTAGATGTTCTGATCCCTTTATTTGAGTTTTGGTAGGGACATGTATACCAGGAGATGTTGTGGTTCTCATGCACTCTACAATGAGCACATGTCCCCAAGTAGGAGCCAGATGTTATCCCTATTTTGTGGGGTTAACATAGGATATTATGTCTCGAGGCCCTTAGTTTGGATATATGGAATGCCAAGAGAGTAAATGGCCAACAATATCCACTTGCACAAATGGAGACCCTTCTCACCACCCCAGAGGTCATATTTTCGGGATGGCATCCACCACACCCGTTGACTTCCTAAAGGCAATGAGCCTTGATACATGAGGTACAAGTCAGGTATTATGGTGAGTGTCATTTCAATATTTGAGGCATTTGAGTATTTTGTATCTTAGACTTATTTAGATTTCATGATATATGCTTGGACATTATGCCTTTTTCCTTGCTTCACCTTTGGTGGTTCACATTGTGCCCTACTAAGTGGTCTTCCTTGGTAATGAGTTTTTCACTAGGAACTCCCTTGAATATCCATTGTACCATTCCCAACCATACTTAAAAAAATTCATCACTTAAGCCCCCCCCCCCCCCCATTTCCTCATCTCTTTGGATTTTAGGGTGTACTAACCCAAGAAGGGGTTGTCCCTCATTCTATGGAAATAAGGTGTCGAAGGCCCATAAGTAATTTTGTTGGGTAAAAGATAAAATCCTATGTATAAACCTTCCAAATGCTTCACCCAGGGATCCTCGAAGAAAGCAATGAAATGCTTATCTATAAGAAATTGGTAACCCACAAGAAAAATCATTAAGAATTCTATAAGGTTTAGGTGGAGGATATTAGGTCTCATCACGAGCTGACCTATCATCATCATGCATATATTGTGGTATGACATTACCACATTTGGTTACAAAGCCAAGGTAATGTCTCTCAGTTGCATGGCTAATAGAAAGGGGGTCTGATCATGAGCCAGCCTTCTCATTTCCACAAGGTACTTGTGTTTCACACTGTCATTATCTCAACACCACGCCAGGACAATGGCCTTCAACTTATCCTTAAAAAATTAAAGAAACAAAGAATGGAAAAACTATGGGCTTGGAAAAATTGCATTCCAAACGAAGATGCCACACATCCTCTACAAAGACACCCATGAATGAGACACTACAACCCCTTATATGTCATGAACCCCATTCCCATTGAGTCTCGGCCCTTAAACACTTCACCCACTTTTCATGGCTTAGAGAGGTATCTCTTGGAAACACTCCTTGACCTAGGGAAAGATCTACCCAATAGGACACTTTGTCAACCCTCTCATATCCAATCTTGACAAGTCACATAATGTCTTTGAGAACTTAATTGTTTGAAAAGGTAATCTTCGATGCACATTCTTAAGTGGCTCATTTATTGACTTGATTTACTTATCATGATATTTTGACTTGAAATCATTGGAGGGCGTGTTTATTTGCGTTTGCAAGACCTAGTTGGTGGAAATTTTTGGAGGAACGAGCCTAGCTTGGGCTTCCATGGGGCTTCAAGCCCACAGGTGGATACCAAGGGCCTGCATGTCGAATGAGAGATGAACCTTCATATGCCTATAATATTACTTGGATGACATAACCTATCCCCTAATTGCGAAACATTTTTCCTAGGAGAGGAAAAACATCATCTTTAGGAGCATGATGTCATCCATGGGGATAGGGTTTGGTGGTGAGGTTGATATGCATTGGCAAAATGAAATTTTGAGGAGTTTGAGGCTTTGACTATGAATGAAGTAACTTGGATTCTTGACATGTGGCTTTGGGAAGCCTAACCATACTCCTTCTACACCAACGACTTGCTCCTAGTGCAAAAATGTCCCCTAAAGGGGTGACATCACTCTAAATTAGGTATTTTTTGTGTAAAAGTAAAATTTACGTAAATTGTTTAATATTACTTTGTAAAAGGGGAAATATTAGGGTTATTTACCCCTAATCTTGTGTTTTACCCTAATATTATGTGGAAAAACTATTTTGGAGACATTTTGTATAAATAAGAAATCATAAGATCTCATTATAAGATAACTCTCCCATTTGGAGAAGTATTGGACTAAAATTTTCACCACCCTCGAGGATTTTTGCTATCTAGTGTTTTGATATGGTCTTTCTTTAGTTTTGGAGTTGATGATTTTGCACTAGGTCTTGGAGGTCATTATTTTTCTATTGTGGTAATTATTTTGGCATGTTATGGTCCATCTTGTTGCTATTTGATTGGTAAGCCTTTAGCTTATTGTTATCATTGATAATTCAAGCATCAAGGTTTATTTTTATATGAATAAGTAGAGAGTATAAGTGAATACACACATACTATAGCTTCATCATAATTTCAATCATATAATTATTGTTTTGGAAGGGTTTGCTAAGGAAGTATAAGTGCATACACCCCTTAGTCTTAAAGCCTAGCTGGGTTTCTTGCCTTAGGGAATAAGAGATTTTATACCCCCAAGGAGGTAGTGGCCCTAGATCCTTACTTTTGACCCCATTAACCCATAACTAAAGGCACTAATCATTGCATTGGAGAAACAAAATATTTCATTGGGAAACATGATTTCTTGTCGTATTTACTTTTTGCAACTTGGGTTGTGTTCCTTGTGCTTAGAGCATTTCTCATCCACTAGGGTGTCCCTTATAAAGGGGTAGTTCTTGATGATGAACTAAAAAATTTCATATTCATCCATTAGGGATGGAGAAACACTAATCTAATTTCTTGAATAACTCTCTAATCAACCACTAGAATTTTTCCAAAGTTTGCAAGCTTACACTACTTGGTCTAGCGCACTTTTTGGCAAAGTTTGAGGTGTTTTAGTGGCTGATTTTCTTGCTGTAATAAATTTATTGTTACAACCATAAGTATTATATATATTGTTGTAGAAATTATTTAAAATAGCCTTATATTTTCATTCTAGTATATTGGTATTTAATCTTGAGTTTTACTAGTGTTTAACTAGTCTATCTCTTGCATATTTCACTTGATTTCTAGAACTTGTTTAGCAACTTATTGTGCCATTTTATTGCTGATATCTATTGTTAATAAAAATTTCTACTAGGGAAAGAAATATTAAATTTCTTTTCCAATTGATTATATTGCATCATATTCTTGGTTTCCTTATGTCTCGAGCATGTACTTTAGTATTTGCAGGAAATTCAATTCATTTGGAAACCCTTGAACCTTCTCAAGACTCTTTTCCAAGCTCTTCATACCATTTATAATTGACCTCTAGGGGCATCCATCCATACATATCATTTTCCATCTCATTTTCCCCTAGGGTCACCGGGATTCCTCCCTTGAGGTGACTACCTCACCTCTACAGTGACAGGGACATCTTCCTAAGGTGACAATGGGTAGGTTCCCTCCTAGTTGTTGCCAATTGGTGGTTGGATCAAGATTTTCCCAACATACAACTTGTGCAATAAAAATTCTTAATGTGATTTCAGTTCATGATAGTGTTGTAAGGAAATAATGTTTTTACATATTTGATTGAAACTTTCAAAAATAATAAGTGTTGGCATTGGAAAGAAATATTAATTTATAGTACATAACAAAGTGCACACACAATTCTTTACTTTGTTCAGCGCATTGAAATGTTGATGTGGATTATGGATACACACCATGTGGTCCGATATATATATAAGTAAAAATAGACCCAACATTAGGAAATGATAGATGTCACAATTATGCCTATATAAACTTATATGTAACAATAGTTGGTTGTATTGGAAAATTGGAAAAATATATTAAAAAGAACATGAACACTCCCCTTAAGACAAATTTAGGAAGTAAACATAAGAAAAAAATGATTGGGTTCCAACAACAATGTCTTATTAGGTTCCAAAGTACAAAATAGACTCTCAAAAGCAAAGAAAATGAAGAAAACATGTAGGAAAAAAATCCTCTCCAAAAGAGAGAAAAATGTCACTATTGAAAAGGGTAATGGAGTTGAAACTAAAGATATTACAATGATGTATTGAATGACAAGAGAAGGAAAACGGTGGAGGCTAAAATATTCAATCAAGTATGAATGGAACTCTAAAGAAGAGAGACAAGTAACCTCAATGAAATGTGTTGAATTATGAAGAAGAGGTTCGTTTGTAGAGGCATGATAATGGAAAAAACCAACAACCACCATATAAATGATTTAGAGAAATATGTGTTGGTGAGGACCCAGAAGAAAGGATCAAAATAGAAGAAACCAATTTCAACCATCAAAAGAGAAATGAGGTTTATAGACATTGGAAGGTCCAAAGAGGAAGTATGGCCAAAACTCTAAAGAGGGCCATATAACCCCAATATGTCATTGTCATCAAATATCCATGTAGAAATCCAATTAAAAAATTTCAAACTTCTCAAGCAAAGAGATTGATCATATGAAATGATTCTCAACCCAAAAATCTTGATCATGTATTCATGTACAATTGTCAAAAACATCATAAAATTAGTGTCCATATGGACACCAATCCATATCACTCGAGTGCATGGGTCGCTAGCTGCTACAATCGTCGAGACAAAATAGGAATTAGTGCTCAATACAAAGTTCACTATTAAAAAATAGTTGATGTCAAACAAAATGGTGATGCGTAAAGAATCATCAAGGAAATATTGTACACCACCTCCCACAATGTTGAACTATGTGGATGTAGATGACGGAAATGTATGTCATAGATGATGGAAAAAATATGGAGGTACTAGTTGAAGGTGGCGACAATGCTAAACAACCATGCAAGAAACACTACAAAGTGGCTAGCTCCAAATCCTAGAAAACAATGTTGATCATGGAAGTAGACACGAGGTAACCCAAAATCCACTACTGAAGGTGAAAAAAGAGAGATACCAAAAATAAAGACCATCATGTATAACAATTCTTTATATGGGTCCTATAAAACAAGGATACAATAAGTAACCATGTACAAGTGAGAAATCAATTCTCTTAATTTATCTGTCCCATAAGAACAAACAAGAATTTCAAAAAGAAACCAAATGTAGATTACCAAGAGAGTGGAATTCTCTTTTCAACACCTCATACAAAAAAAAAAATAGAGGCTTCATTGAACACTTCCCATAACAATATAATTGGAAAACAATTATTCCATGAACAATGAATGAGAAGAGTAGAATACTCTTCCATCCCCATCGTTTGGAATTTTAGTTCCAAATATGAATCGTACAACTTCAATCAGGCACACAGACCATCAAAATTATATATCTTAGTCTATTCCCAAGTTTTTCGATCTAAGGATAGGGAATAAAAATCCTTTGACTATATCAAAGTAGAGATGACTGCGAGGACAACAAGATCATCGAACACGAATATGTTGGCACTAAAACCAATCATTGTTAATCCCAAAGTGGGAAAGGAGAAATATTAGGGATAATTCCCCATTACCAAGTCTACTTTAATTGACTATTTCCCTTACCACACATTAGTATTGAGGGTGATGTTGAATGGAGAGCTCACCCATCAACACAAAAAACACAAATCTAGGTGTTGATTTGAAGAACCATGTGTTGTAAGAGAGAAATGATGTGGAACCTCTACAAAAATTGAGCCACGAAGTGTTGGATTATGAGACACTATATTTATAATTATAAGGATCCAATATGTGGTTGAAGCATCAAATATCCATCTAGAAATGTGAAGCCTGGGAAAGCCAACAAAGAGAGAGAGTGTCGGTGCGTCCAATAGAGGGGACAAGAGAGGCCATGAATAGGAATGATATTATAGATTAATACCTTGATCCATAACAAGGAGGAGGTCTCAAATATCTGTAACAAGGAATGTATTTCCACAAATATGCATAAGGCATTATCTTTGTGTGAGAGAGGTGTTGAAAATGTTCCAACTAATTTCCCATGCGGTAGCATGCACATCAATGAAATTTAGAATGTGCATGCATGCACTCTTTAGTGAACAAGTTGTGTAACTGGTGGATCATATTGTAATCAGTTCATTTAATTGTTTGATAGATGTTATATACACGATCATACACATAGAGGTGAAGAATAGCAATGTAGTGTAGAATAGTGTGTGGGAAGGGAGGAGAGGATGGTTGTATTCCTATGATTGGATATTGTGATTCTCCCTTGAATAATAAGAATATCAAATACCATTGCCCTGTGGTTCTTCCTGTATAATTGGGTTTCCATGTAAATCATTGTGCCAATTGTGTGATTGTTTTTGTGTCTGGTTTGTTCTTGATTTTATTTTCTTTTCCATTTAAATATTGTTATGTTTATTCTTCCGTTGCCTAACAAGAGGTATTGGAGTGCATAGTTGAATGATCTGAGAGTGAAGGAAAAAGATGACTGTCGATCACTAGATCAAGGTTAAGAAGACTGTGAGGAAAATAAAATTTTGTTGTAGGAAGAAGTGATCATTGTCATCCTATTGCTCCATAAGCTGTGTTGGAGGGGTGATAATCTCTATCCAACTTAATGTTGTCCTATTTTCTTAATATCATCCCTCCCCAACCATTGAGACAGGTATGATAAACATTTCTAAGAATTATCGCCCCCTCACATTACGAGAGGAAAAATAATCATGAAAGGATAAGAAAATTCGTATGACAGGTATGATTGGAGTGATATGAAGGAATGAAAGCTCATTTCTATTGAATTATGCACATGGATAATCGCACTTGGTAAAATTTATTAATGGATGGAGGATGTTTAAATAAATGGGTTGACGCTTTTAAAGTTGGTGTCTTTTGTTTGTGGTAAAAGGTTTTAATATATATATATATATATATATATATATATATTGTTTTAAACCTTTTACTTAAATATTTTGGGGTTCAAACTTGAAATACCATTAGTCATCCATATTAAGAAGGCTTAGTTTTATAATCAGTGGTTTGGACAGTTTTTTGTACTAATGGAGAAAGTGTAGATTTCTAAGTTTGAGGTGGATAAATTCAACGACAATAATAACTTTTAGATACAGAAGCTCAAGATGCGGGATCTTCTTGTGCAACAAGGATTGCAAAAAGCGTTAATGGAAAAGACAAAGAAACTGACAAGACTGACAGATGAGGACTGGGAAGATCTGGATGTAAGAGCCCTCAGTACCATTCATTTGTGTCTGGAAGATCAAGTTTTGTTTTACATCGATGGAGATGAGACAACAACAGGTTTATGGAACAAAATGGAGAGTTTGTATATGAGAAAGTCCTTTATGAACAAGATCTTGTTGAATAGGTAATTGTACAACTTAGAGATGAAAGAATGTACAAAAATTGTTGATCACTTAAATTTTTTCAATACTCTGATTTGTCAATTATCTAGTATGGAATTAAAATACAAATATGAGGACAAGGAAGTTGCACTATTATTTTCATTTTCAGAGTCTTGGGATTATAACATATATCTATGTGGTTTAGCACAACATATACCATTGGTTATGATACTGTTGTGGGAGCTTTGTTACCTGAGGAGTTGAGGAGAAGATCCAATAAAGAAACCTAAACAACAGAAGCAATGGTGGTTAGAGATTGATCTACAGAAGGAGGGATGCATCAAAAAGGTACATTTAGGTCTAAGTTGAAAGACAGTAAGGGTAAGAGAAAATGTTGGCTTTGTGGTAAATCTGGGCATCTCAAGAAGGATTGCTGGAAAAAACAACAAACATCCAAAGAGGACCCCGCAAAAGATGCAAATTCAGCTACAGCTATGGGTTATGAAGTTTTATTTGTTTGTAGTATAGAAGTTGCAAAGAGGTGATGGTTGAGTCATTGTGAAGAAAAAAAAATGTGTATTTACTTTCGAGTTGTAAAAATTATTGATTGCATGTAAATGGGCATACGTCTGTGAGACCTGTATAGGCATGCATACCCCTAGTTTATTGGGTCACCTATAAAAAGTCTAGACATAGATTTAGGTAGATTGAATATGTGGTGGGGCATGTATGTTGGGTTAACCTCGACTCGGTGAAAACGTTATTGAGTTAAATATGGTTTTTAGGTCAAAACATGTGGTTTTTCAGGTCCATGTTTTTGGGTAGCCTGTGGTATTGTGCCTATGGATTTCATGTAATGAAGCCATTAAAAGGCTTGGTGAAATCCATTGTAAATGGGTCTAGAGGTAAGCAGTGAAGGTTTACTTGGATGTCTTGGATGGATTGGGTCAAGGGAATGTTCATGTTAAGGTGGATCATTGAGACTACAATGTGAAGTCCCTGGAAGTGAGAAAAAAAGTTTCACTTGGGTTGACTTGGTTGGATTTGGTCAAAGTTGTTCAAATGAAAAGTTTGAGGTGGAAAAATCTGTCCAGGTTAGAAAGGTGGATTTGGAGAAAGGATGATATGTTTAGATATTTGTAGTGAAATCAACATTGGTAGGTCAATCAAGTGTTTGAGAATATATGATGAAGGTAGGTTCATATCCATGGATCTTGGGAATTATTGCAAGGAAGCTAGGATAGAAAGGGCATGTTCATTAATGCCAAGTTATAACAATAGTTGTAGGTATAAGTAGTTTTTCTATCTGGTAAATTGGTCACCATTGGTTGCAAAAGACTGGAAGATTCTAGAAGAGGTATGAACACATCATCTGGTGATCACTCAAATGTGAAATTACTTAGTTGTGATGCTTATTCTTTGATCATCATTCTAAGTAAGACCCAGATTAAACAGGCAGATCATTGATATGGTGATGATGTTAAGGGATGTAGAATGTGGGATCCTACTGCCCACAGAATCATCATAGAAATACATGCAATGTTTGATGAATCTCCTTTTATAAAACGAAACATAGTAAAAGTTGAAAGGTTCAAAGCATGACTAGTAGCAGAAGGGTATTTTGAAGGTATTGATTTCCATGAAAGTTTATCACCAGTTGTTAAAAGCGTGTTTCTATTAATGTTGTGTTAGCACTAGTTGTGTTACTTGATCTTGAGTTAGTACAACTAGATGTTAAAATTGTTTTATATGGATTTTTTTGGAAAAGGGGATGTATACAGAACTATCGAAAAGGTTAGTTCATAATCACAATAAAAGATTTGTTTGCAAACTATGGAATCATTATATGGTCAGGTACAAGATGTTTGATTCCTTCATGGTGAGCCAAATTTTCCAAGAAGTGAGTATAACCATTGTGGTCATTGTATATTTATTATCTTGGTGTTAAATGCTATGCTTATTGCAAGAATAAGCATGTATGATATCAACAGGTTAGCTCAGTTGGTTAGGATGTTTGAGATGAAGGATCCAGGAGTAGAAAAAGAAATCTTGGGCATGGAAATACACATAGACATGAAGGATGGTAAGCTTGGTTATCACAACAAAAGTATGTGGTGAAGATACTCATGAAATTCAGTATGAATAATGTGAAACCAGTAAAATCCCTTTGGCTTTCAATTGTAAGTTTTTCTTTAGGTTTATGTTCTAACTAATGAAGAAGCAAATGATCATATTTCTATCGTATGTTAGTAGGAAGTTTGATGATTGCAATGCAAAATTGTTAGTATATCACATGCATTTGGTGTTGTCAGTAGACACATGGAAAAACCATGTGAAGAGCATGGAAATGGGTGCTTCAATGTCTTAGAATCACAACAACCCAAGTATCACCTACAATGGTTGCAATGATTTAGTCTGTGGTTATGATTCAGGAGATTTCGACAAGAGGAGACCTACCTTAGGTTTTGTCTTCTAGGAATGCAAGGATGTATTGGATAAGTTCGGACATGTAAATGATGAGGTGTTCTATGGTGGTCAAAGTGTTGTGCGTTTGACTAACAGTCCAACGTATCAAAATGGGACAAGTGCATGGGTTTATAAGACATATTATTGATGGAGGTAGAATGGTCCATACTGGAAGGAATCATGCAGACATGTTCACGTAACACTATTGTTAGAGAAGTTGTAGACCTATAATGGTGTTTGGATTCTCTTAGCTTGTAGGAAAGGTGATGAATAAATTTGTCAAGGTGGAAATTGTTGAAAACATGCCAACTAATTTCCCATGCGGTAGCATGCACATCAACTAAATTTATAATGTCCATGCATGCACTCTTCGGTGAAAAGGTTGTGTAACTCGTGGATCATATTGTAATTAGTTCGTTTAAGTGTTTGATAGATGTTATATACACGAGCATACCCATAGAGGTGAAGAGTAGCAATGTAGTGTAGCACAATGTGTGGGAAGAGAGGAGAGGATCGTTGTATGCATGTGATTGGCTATTGTAATTCTCCCTTGAGTAATAAGAATATTGATTATCATTTCCTAATGGTTTTTCCCATATTAGGTTTCCACACTGCGTCAATTGTGTGATTGTTGTTCTGCTTGATTTGTTCTTGGTTTTATTTTGTTTTCCATTAAAATATTGTTACGTTTATGCTTATGCTACCTAACAAGATAAACAATCCAAAAAAAACCAAGATCATTGCCACCAATCTTTTGATTGTGTGTTGCTTCAAGAAATTGGGCAAGTTACATAAAGATATGGGAAGATTGTTGTGTGAAGCCAACAAGAAATGCAAATATGGATTGCACTAATCAATATCCAATAAATTGATACCAGGAACAAGACAAATGTAGATTTGTTTACAATGATAAGTTACACAACAACAATTTTAGAAGATAAATCTATTCCGCATATCATAACCATCCATGTTCCACTGGAATAATCAAAATCACCCAAAAAAACCGATTGAAAAGGAAGCACTCAAGTGAGGGTACTGAACAAAGGTAGGCGAAGTCAACTATAGCTCGAAAATATTGCAAATCCGGATCGTACAACAAAGGCCATCAACCAAGTCCACCATAGGCAAGTTACAAACAACACAGTAACAAATGATAAAGAGCCAAATAGATGAGTGCGTTTTTTTGGGAGACGAACTCGCGATAACTACGGAGTTATACAACTCAACAAATGTATCTCGGGGTGGAAAGAGAGCCAAATGGACAACCGAGTGCATGTTTTTTTTTGAGGGAGACAAATTGTCCATAACTGAGGAGTCCTCGAACTGAACACATGCATCTTGGTGTGGAAAGAGAGTTAAATGGACAGCCAAAACAAGTGTGCTTTCCAATATGGAAAAAGAGTCAAGGAAGCAAATAGAGCGAAATATGCTCACACACAAGTAACCAAGGCAGGAAACATGGGCTTTGATATCAGGCACGAATTTGGGTTTAACTTGGATCACATTAAAAAAAACAGATAACAGATATGTATATCTATTATATCTCTTATTTGGGTTTAATATAGATCATATTAAAATATATAATAATAATAATAATAATAATAATAATCTATTTTTAAGGTCAGATTCTTTGTTTGTAGGACAAGGGACTCCCTTGATATGTGTTATATTTATAATAATAATAATCTATATTTGTAAGGTCACAATCAAGCCACATCAAATTGGTGTATGAGACTCCCTTGTTTGTGGGACAAGGGACCCGCCCAACAATTTGATTGGTAAAGTCTACAGAGATATACATACCCTACCCCCCTCTAGATTTGAACTTGTGACCTTTTAAGAAGAAACACATATTCTTAACCATTAGACCCACTCAAATTGTATTTATATTTCTTTTTTAATACAAGATAGTTGTCACTATTGAGCAAATAAAAGCAAATAAGAGAGGACACCTACAAGATAAAATAAATTAACAATAATTAACTATACTAAAAATATCAACTCTCCATAGAAAATGTCACATGCCCAATATTTTCTGTATATACTGCGATCGCATTAAATTCATTATGCTCCAAATATGATTCATTAATCCAATGATTAAGTCTCGTATTAAATCCATTGTTCTAAAAATATGATTCTTTAATACAATGTTTAAATCAGTGAAAATTCTACTAGCAACACATAAATATAGGCATTGCCATTTAGATGCACCCACTTCATTAAAAAGATAATTGTCAATGTTTTAAAGTTAAGTTTCTAACTGCATCACTAAATAGTTTGCAAAAAATGGTCAGTGGTCTTTTAAGAAATTCATTGTGCTCCTAATACGATTCATTGATCGAATGATTACACTGAAGATTAGACTAGAAACACATAAATATTGTTGTTTCCATTTAGATGCACTCATGCCATTGAAAATATTATTGTGAATGTCTTAAAGCTAGGGTTTTTTTAATTGGATGATTAAAAGTTTGGAATTATACTATTTTCCTAATAATGTATGTAAATATTATTGTGAATGTAGTTTTTTTTATTGCATCATTAAAACTTTCGAATTCAACTATTCTCCTAATAAGGTATGTTGCAAATAGGTTTTGAAAGAAATTAAAAAAGGGTCATTGGTCGATTGGAAATTCTATTATTTACTTAATTAAGTATGTTGCAAATAGATTATGAAAGAATCTAAACTAGCACAACCACAATTATGTGGCTGATGAACGTCGAAAGGCATAATAAATCTACAAACCCTAGAATAAACCTTAATTAAGGTTTCGTGTGTACATATACCAATTATAGAGAATTGATTTCCGAGTAATTTGCTAAAAATAATTGATTAATTAACTGATCGCATTCGAGTATGACCTTCCAATCTTCTTTTTGGATCAATGACATGGTTATTTGGGCATTTAGTAATGCCACTGGATAGTTTAAATCCCCCAAACGTTCGCCAGCAAAAAAATGAAACGCACAAGGATTTCGACATTACCACAGCTCGCCAGCAAAAAAATGAAACGCACATGGCATTCGGCATTACGACAGCTCGCCAGCCAAAAACTGAAACGCACATGGCATTCTGCATTACCACATCTCGCGTTATGAAATTAAAATCTGTAAATTAAACCACACACGTTCAAATTAATGAAAAGTGTAAATTAAATGATTTGGCTCCACTTTTATCTTACCACTCTGTGCAAATACCTTAATCTTTTCTAATCATCTTGATGTGGCAATAAGTTGGTGGACACAGTAATTTCTAAACATGATTACATAAATGTAAAAAAGTAAACATATAAACTGATGTCTTTATAATAGCTCAGAAGTTAATGGTTGAAATCAGAGCCATTCATTTATTGTGACGACTAAGAATATTCTAGACATATTTAATCTTGTCCATAGAAAACCTATTAAAAACTAAAAACCTATTAAATGTGCCCATGATCAATAGGTGTATGCCTTTCGGCGTAATAATAAGATGACAATTCAAAACCATAAAAAACACCATCAATCAAGTTTGCATTCTTTCGGACTTCTAGTTGTTTAACTTTGATAAGTCTATAAATTCTACCAATATAAGAAGAAAAGCATTCTTCCAATTTTTGTAAACGGAGACTAAAAGAAAAAAACAAGAGTGATACTCACTATGTCTCTCGTAGCTTTAGACATGGCGCACATAAATGGCTTAAACTATGAGTGCCATTCGAATTTGTAAAAAGATGTTGGTTTGGCTTCAACAAATTATTTATATAGTTTTGAAATGTCCACATAGTTTTTAGTTACAAAAATGAGAGTATCCATTCAGCAACAAGAGTACCTTTCTATTCACATGAGTTCCATAAAAAAAAAATATTGTGTGTTATGCATCTACAAGTTGATTTTTACAATGTTATAACGATCTACAAGTTGATTTTTAAAATGTTATAACGAATCAACTCACTTATATTACTCGTCTAATAAAATTTCTCTTATTAGATCCAAGAAGCATAGAGGAAATAATATACCTCAAATTATTTCTCACAACAAAGGATGGGATTTGAGATGATTGCAACAAATTATTTCTCACAACAAGTCCTGAAAACTGAGTCTACATCAATGGATCTTTTCTGCACTAATAATTTGCCTTATCCAACCATAAAAAACTACTATGCATTGCACCTTTATTTTTCCTTATTTCCTCTATTTTTCCTTATTGGTCCCTACATGTGGCAAAGGACTCTAGCAATTGCTTGGCAGTCAACTATGGTTTACCACCTATTAATTGGTGCATTTTGGGTATTAATTGGTATGTTTTGCTATGCATTTCATGGAGTTTTTCCAATCTTTCCTAAATTATATTATTTATTAATTTTTTTTTTCCAAATTAAAATTCTTTTATATATATATTTTAAAAAATTTATTCCTAATTTTCCATTGGCCCATTACATATTGATGGGACTAAATAACCATGGTGAATTTAAATATTATTTATGTTTTTTTCATTGTTTTAAATTGATTTAAAAAATAGATAAAATTAGATTATATCATTGGTGAAGTTTATGGGTTGATATGATGTGAAGTAGATGCGTATCTACCAAAGGGTGTATGTGTGTCGTGCGCATTTATTACTCACCTCCTTGAAATGGAAACATGTTGCAATGAAACCATACTCTCTTCTTCTCTCCTTTTGGACCCCAATAAAACCTGCACAAGGTCCTCATGATTGTAGCGAGCCTAGGCCCTTTGCAATTTTTAGATTTGTGGACGTGATATTGAATGTGTCTTCTTCCTCTTCATCATTGTCTTATTCTGCTGGTAAGATTCAACTCTAATCACTCATATAATTCCAATTCCGACCCATTTCTTCTTTCCTTTCCTCGTCCTTCTTGTCGAGACTAGGCCTTTTGAACGTGATTTGACATTAGGCGAGATCTGAGCCTAGTTCTACTATGGCTCTTTGAGTTTCTAGGATTGGTCTATACTATATAAGAGGAAACCAACTAGGCTTTTTGAGCACCTGTGAGGGCGTGGTGATGGAGATCGTTATACACCATCTACACCACCTTAGCTTACCCAAAGAAGGGTGATATGGGCATCGTGAGCACCAACATCTTGGCCACCATTGCTTTCTCTGGTGGCTCCATGAACCCCACCCGCTCCTTCGGGCCTTTCGTTGTGAGTGGATACTTCATCGACAACTAGGTGTACTGGGTCGGCCTAATAATGGGAATAGCATGGTTACTCTTTCACATTCCCATTCCAAAGATATTGGCTCAGACCACATTGTCATTTACTTCATTGGCCTTGGACGTTAGGGGATATTTTTCCTTCCCTGCGAGGAATATTTTGATGTCTCTAAGGATAGTTTCACAAAGTTATATTAGTTCAAGCCACACTCTAGATGTTATTCTCAGACATATCATTAGCGACCATTAGGTGGATGAAATTGCAAATCCTATTTCTAGTGTTAATGAGAAGAGAAGTGTTTCCTTCCCCTGCTCTCTTTTTCGTTATCTTTGTCATGTGACAACTCTGCTTCTTTTTATCTTACTTCTCTTGCTTTATATATTCATATTGGATTTCATACATTTTTAGGGATTTATAGATATTGGATTTCATACATTTCTCTTTTTATCTTGCTTCTAACCTAGTTTATGAGTTGAAAAGGATTCATAACGTGTTCAAATTTTACTTTGAAAAGGATTCAATGTGTATCAAAGTTTGACTCCAAACATGATACTGATTGGAACTGTTATCCCCGATATCTAGGGATAACTAGGAGATCATGTCTCGAGGCCCACAGGTCCTAGACATGGAGTACCGAGAGCAGGATTGACCTGAGCATGGCCCTGGAGGGCCCATCTTTCTTCTTCTCCACTAGACTTGTCCTGTCAGCAGCAGCAGCTTCCATCGCCACCGGCTTGGACTTGCTTCAGAGAGGACTCTTGCTCTATGAGGTAATTGGTCCAAGGTATCATGGTATGTGTCATGTTTGATTGTTATAACCTTCTTATATATGCATTAGGTTCCTTTCATTTCTGATGACTGCTTGGATATTACACTAATCCACTTGACCATTGTTGGGGTGATTGATGGGGTGACTTAGCAAGCTTGTATTCAAAGGTCTTGGTTAGCCACCAAAGGGGATTTGCAGAGCCATCGTCCGCTCCCACCATTTTATCATTTTACATCTTATCTCCCACTCATCCATCCCATTCCCCTAGTTCGGCCATTAGGATGACCTTCGAGGGTTACACTTTGTCTTGTGGAAAGAAGGGGCTAAAGGCCCATGGGGTAAAAGCAACTGGTAAAAGATAAAAGCAATAGGGAATAAAACCTACAGATGCTTCGCCCAGGGGATCTCCAAGAAGGCAATAAAAAGCCTCTCGATAAGCAACTAAAGGGACCCTAAGAAAATTAATAAAACAAGACCTAACCAAGAGGATGGGAGGTCTCATCATGAGCCAATCCATTATGTTCATAGGTATCCAACAGTATGACATTGCCATCATCTGGTCACCATGCCAGGGAAGTGACCTTTGGTTGCAGGGCCAAGGGAAAGGGGGTCTCATCACAAGCCAGCCTTATAATCTCTGTGAAGATACCAGTGGATAACACTGTCAGCTCTGGCCACCAAGCCAAGGCAGTGTCCTCTGGTCAGACCTTGAAGTAAAAAATAAAGAAAAGCAATAAAAGAAAAATAAAAGCAATAAAGGGCTTAGAAAAAATGCATCCATGATGGGTACAGATCGCCTCCTACAAAGGAACCCACAGGCAACACCTGCCCTTGGTCTTACTGTGACTGGACATCCCTAAAAAAACATATCACCTCATAAAACATGGCTTGAATAATCTTCTGAGGAAACTTTCCTTGTCTTGTGGGTATTAGCCCATTAGGTTGTTTTGTTGGTTGCTTCAGCTTTGTATAGTAGATCTGTGTAATGTCTTTGAGCTCTTAGATGATATGCTAGGGATTTCATGCATGTATTTGATAAATTTAATGATGAAATATGATTGGCATTGCTATGATCGCTAGGACTAATGAGCCCATGGAGGGCGTAGTCTTTGATGTGCAGGACCATACCCGACGGACATGTACCAGTGGACCGGTACATATGGGGATATGATTAGTTTGGACCTCCATGGGGATAAAGAGCCCATCGGATGGTTGTTGGGATGGAAAAGATAGGACAACATTGTGATGAGCTCTTGCATGAAGAAGAAGAAGGACGTCCTCACCCAGGATGCTTTGGCAGAGCCCGACCTAGGGGGATCACCCACTGCAGATGAGATGATGGCTTTTGATGGACAGGACGCCACCCAGTGCAGGGTGGATGTTTTCTGGAGCATGTGGCAGTGTGCTGGGATTATTTGGCACATGTGGTAGGTTGCAGGAGCCCCAGGGGGGGCAACGTTTTGCTCCTTGGATGCTGATCTTGCCCAAAAGGGGCCAATGTCTCCCTCAGAGTGGCTTGACGTCTCCCTTTTAGCTCATAATTTTGACATTTTAGCATTTAATGTGACAAATAATGTAATATTGTTAAGTCAGCCTTGTCGGCTTTTTTAATGACCTATTTTTGTAATTAAAGGTCATTTGGATGATATAAATAGAGGACCTTGAGCCTCATTTTGAAGAGAACACAACTCACTCTCTTGTGAGAGGATTACTTTTAGTCTTTGTCTTTGTATTTGGCTCTTGGAGTTGAGGCACTACACTTGAGGAGGATCATTTTTGGCATGCATATGGTGTTTTTTATCATTGGAAGGTTTACAACTAGGGTTTTATTAGCTCTTCATTGATTTGTAAGTATATTTTTCATGCAAAACTTCTTGATTGAATGGTTGTAGGTTAAATATCTTACTTTTATGGTTACATTGTTGCTATTTTGCTTAATCATTGAAACCCTAGGGAGAAAGCACACAAGTAGGTTCTTGCTTCATGTCGCCATGATAAAAGATTTGTTTAGCCATTGATTAAGGAGAACCTAGCCTAGCCGTTGCTACACTAGTTACCCTTTTTCTGAGTTAGTTTCTTAACATAAGTTGAAGAAGGAAGATGTCCTAGGCCTAATTAAGTTTACACCTAGGGCTTTGACCTTTAGGGTTTGAAAAGCCTTGGCTCTACAACACTTTTCAGGACTAGATTTGTGTTTTGAAGCTAGCTGTTCTTGCCAAAGAGTTATAAGGAAAGAGGGAGGAGCATGAGGCCTTGCTTAAGAAACACCAGAATGAGCCTCCTCCCCTTAGGGTTTTGACTTCATGGCCCTGCCATTGAAGCACCATTAAGCCTAACTCTCACGTCCTTAGATTTAGATCCTTCCAAGCCTTTAGCCTTACTCCTTAACTCCATTTACCCTAAGTCACTAGTCTAATAATGCAACATTGAGTCTTTGGTGTTAAAACAATCTTTCAAACTTCCAAAACTTGAAACCCTAACTAACCCTAGCGACTTATTGACCCTAACTCCATGATGACGTCTTGCCTATTTTGAACTCTTGGCTGGTATAAAAGTTGCGGCTAGGTCATCCATTGATAGACATTGAAGTGTTGAGTATTTTCATTGGCTTATTTTGCAAAACGTCCACCTCATTGCCTAGCAAACTAACATAGA
>ML778709.1:465911-491674 GCA_009831015.1 Picea engelmannii
TTAAGACTACAACCATACAAACAGATGTCCCTCAAGCAAGCCAAGAAGGATAATAAATTATCACCAAAGTACTATGGCCCTTATAAGGTGTTGCAAAATATTGGTACTATGGCATACAAATTGGTGCTTCCTACATATTCACGAGTACACCCAGTTTTCCATGTTTCATGCTTAAAGAAGGTTATATGTGACAAGATCCCAATTCAAACTATATTTCTAGAACTTGATGAGGAAGGAAAAATCATATTGGATCCTGAAGCCATCACTGACACAAGAATTTTCCAGCTGAGGAATAGATCCATTTCAGAGTATCTCATTAAATTGAGGAAACTATCAGATAAAGATTCCACTTGGGAAGATGAGTCTTTTATACAGAAGCATCCAGAGTTACTCAAGCATTGCGGACAACACTTGTCCCAAGGGGAGGGGCATGTTAAGCCCTAATATTGGCTCATTACCCCTTAATTGGGGCATATTATATTAGTAATGTTATTTTATTTATGTCATCTTTAGGCCATTAGTTGTAATTATACCTCCTAGTCTCCTATATATACCAAGGAGACATTTTCATTTTCAATTATCTTGTACTTGAACATTTAAGTGGGGTAAAAGGAGGTTTCCCCCTCGGAGAGGCTTATTATCTAAAATTATCTCTTTTTCAAGGCGTTGAGTACTTTTCTGAGGTTTTTCTATGCTATATTGATATTTGGTTCTTAACAAGGCCCAACATGTAGTCCATTGAAATGGATTCCCATGGCCTGTCAGGAGTACGAAGAGGGGTGTACAGGCCCTATTTCTTAGTGGTCGGTTTGGAAATAGAAAAGGCAGTGTAGGACCTGATATACTTGTTGACCTACTATCGAAGTTTTGGCCAGTAGAAATGTTTCTATAGCATCGCCATTGTCTTTTCGATGCTGAAGTGTCTTTCTACCCGATTGTAGTGGGCTTCCTAGATCATCTTCGCTCGCTCACTTGATGGAAAACAAATATGGCCCAAACGACACAACAACCCATCCTGAAGATGGAAATTATCGACAACTGCATTTTCACCCAACATTTGGTAGGTGGTGGCGAAGTCCAGGTCTGTCTCATAGAGTTGGGGGAATCCAGAAGTCTCATGGTTGCAAGATTCTAGCACCATGGTGAGTGTCACGACTGGCGGTCTGTTGAGGCAATCAACGACACGATTGGTACTTCCTGTTTTATACTTCATGTTGATGTGGAATTGTTGCAAGTATGTGGACCACTTTTGATGGCGATCATTCTGCATTTTCCTTGTGTTTTCATGAACTACAGTGGGTTATGATCAGTGTGGATGACTGTCTCCTTCCCAAGAATGTAATGTCTCCACTGGCAGTAGGATTGCACAATGGAGTACATTTCTTTGTTGTAAGTAGGGTACTTATGGACAACATTTGATAGTGTCTCACTATAATAGGCCCTGGGGTGGTCGTGTTGAGTGAGAATGGTGCTCGCCACATAGTCTGAAGCATCTATCTCAACCTCAAAGGGCTCTTTCAAGTCTGGTAGTGAAAGTATTGGGGCTGAGCACAAGCGTTGCTTCAAATCATCGAACGTTTGTTGTTGGGACCACCCCCATGAAAATTTCTCCTTACCACCACCCCTGGTTATTTGGTTGATGGCCCATGCAATATGGGAGAATCCCAACACGAACCTGCAGTAGAAATTGGAAAGGCCCAAGAAGCTCTGAAGCTTAGTGAGTGTGGTTGGGGCTGGCCAGTCACGGGTGACTTGGATCTTGGTTGGATCCACATGTACGCCATGCTTATCAATGATGTAGCCCAGGTAATGGACCCTCTCCATGCCGAAGGAGAATTTTTCCAAGTTGGCATATAGCTTGTGCTATCATAGGGTGTGCAAAACCTGTTGAATATGTTGTAAGTGTTCGGCCCAAGTCTTGCTATAACTGAGAATGTCATCCAGATACACCACTACAAAAGTATTGGTGAATGGTCACAGGATATCGTCCATCATCCTCATGAAAGTGGTTGGATCATTTTTCAAACCAAGGGCATGACCAACCATTCAAAAACGCCTTCCTTTGACTTGAAAGCGGTTTTCCATACATTTGTTTCTTCTATCAGGACCTAGTTGTAGCCAGACTTCAGATCAATCTTATTGAAGTATTTGGCCCCCGTGAGTTGATCAAGGAGGTCACTGATTTGGGGAATCAAGTACCGATTTCTTGTTGTGAATTTATTCTAAGCCCGATAATCAATGCATAGTCGCCAGGTTCCATCTTTCTTCTGTACCAGCATGATTGGGATCCTGAAAGGTGATGAGCTAGGATGGATGTGCCCCTTGTGGACACATTCTTGGATCTATAGTTTGATCTCCTCATTCTCTAAAAGAGAGCGATGATATACTGGCCCATTGGGAAGCGATGCACCTGGGGTCAGATCGATGGGGTGCTTGACCTGGCAGTGCAGAGGTACCCAAGTAGGTGAGGCGAAGATATCTGAGTATTCTTCCATGACCTTATCCACTTGATTTTGTTGTGTGAAGAGGTCGGACACAGAGACCATGGATGTGGTTGTGATCTTTCGCTTATTCTAAGAGTGAATCACGAAGAAGAAAAAATTCCCTGTCTGAGAGATGACCTTCCTGGATTTCTTAGCAGAGATCAAGGAAATAACACTAGGTGGGACGGCCTTAGGTATCCTATACAATTTCTTGTTCAAAGTAATAATAACACTACGAGGCCTAGACTCATATACAGCGTGACGTTTCCATAAATAATGTTGGCCCAAAAGAACATCAAAAAATTCGAGAAGAAAAACATCACACAATACCTCATCTTTGAAGGGCTTGATGTCGTACGACAGTCGACACTATTGGCTGACGCAAAGATCACTTCCTTGGAAAAGACATCCAATGGTGTAGGGTTGTGGGTGTGGCATTTTTAGCAGGGTCAGCCACTTGACGACCTCTGCTGAGATGAGGTTCTTCTAGATACCATTATCAACGATGAAGTGCAGTGGACCACCTTTTACCCACATCTGTGAATGGAAGAGGCATTCTCCTTCTTCTGGCTCGTCTGGTTCACTAGGCTAGAGCTTGGTGGTAGAAACGGTGTCACTGGGTTCCACGTCAATGATTTGTCTTCCCCTTTCTAGTTCTAGCTCAGAGTTAGAACCCACATCTGATTCAGAGGCTTTCACTTTGACCACGAGTGACTTCTTTGAGTGACAGTCGACGGTGTTATGCCAAGTGCTCTTATTGAAGTCGCACCACTTCCCGGTATCTTTTTTTGTCTTTTTGATGTCCTTCTTTGCTTGCGGCTTGGACTGGTTGTCCTGATACTGTCCATATTTGCTTTGTCCTTTTTTCTGTGGGTTGGGGCCACCCTTTCCTAGATTTTTTTGTGAGGGGTTCCTAGGCCCAAATTGCTGCATCTTTTGTTTGAGATTCTACTCGATTTTGATGGAATATCAGTAGGCCGCGCCCAAGGATGAGATGTCCAGAAATTCGATTTCGGTCTAGATGTATCTATGCAGAGTGCCACAATACTTGAGCACCGGAAGTCATTCTGAATCTTTGATACCCATCTTGGTGTGCAAGGTATGGAAGATATTTGTGAAATCGGGCACTTCTTGGTCTCTTTCTTGCCACAGTGTGGTCCATTTGGTATACAAGTCGTCATAAATTTCGACAGGGTAGTATTGTTCCTTAATAAAATCGCTGAAGGATTCCCAAGTGGTCGTGATTATAAATAATGAGGGTTCCTCTATTTATTTTTTCTCACAGAAAGTTTCCCACCAATATTTGACATGGGGAATGACTTTGAGGAGTGCAAAAGTAATTTTTTCTCTATTCGAAAAGTTATGGACAGAAAAATACCCTTCTAGTAGATTCAACCACTTGTGTACAGAATCTGCATCTATATGACCTTCAAATATAGAAATATCTAAGTTTATTTGTACCTTGAAGGGGGCAGCGCCTCCGCTCAAAGAAGATGTGTCGCCTATTGGTAGTCGTCGAAGGATTTGCGCGAAACTATCCATCATCTCGTTCCTTTGTTGCGTGAGGTCTTCCGCAATCAATAATTTGAAATGATCTCATGTCTGGTCATATTTCTTTTCTCCTGCCATGAGAGGTCACTTGGGAATGCGGGATCTTTTGTCCTCAAGAGAAACAAGCTCGAGACCCAACTCTTTGTACTCCGACCTCGTTGGGGACATGCATTAAGGCGACAAGGAGAAGATCGTTCTGATACCACTGATCCATATTTTATGAGAAAAATGAAACAAATACAGATTATTAATAGGTTCTTAACACAAAGTAACAGAGATACAATAAAAATGGTTTTCTATTCAATAAGTAAATAAGCCGAAACTATAAAATGCAGCAGAAACAAGCTTTCTAGAATGGCGGCGGCTTATCTTTGAGAAGAGATGTGAAGGCTACACTCATTCGCCAAAAGATTATTACAATGCGGATCTGAAGGCCTTTTTACAATAAACAAGAATGCAAAAAACCCTATACATCCAAAAACCTAACCCTAGGAGATGAAGTGCCAAAAGTCATGTGGGCCCCGTCTAGGTAAGTTAGTACATCAACTTTCGGGGGTCGTAACTTTTGCATACGATCTCCGTTTTAGGTGTATGATAGCCTGTTGGAAAGGTATTATCGAGGAGATTCATTTTGGGGGCTAGATCATCCATTTATCTATTATTAAGAGGATCGATCACTAAAAACCTTCATTTAGGCCCTCAAAATGGCCCCGAAAGTTAAAACTGCTAAAAATAGTAAATTGCCAAAATTGCCAGAAAACTATTTTGAGCCAATTGGAAAAAGTAGGTGGCCACCAATATCCACCTAGATCAATTGATGAGGTATTATGTGAAGTTTCACCAGTGGACGCATGTGGAGTGATGTTGTGTAGCCCCTAATTGTGGGATAAGGATGTTACCTTGTATAGGAGAAAAAACAAGTATTGCTTGGTCAAGGGTGAAAACGTATACCTGTTCAAAGAACATCAAGAGAGAAAGAGAATAAATCCGCTAGTATCAAAACAAGGGAAGACAAGTAGGAAACAAGCCACCTTCATCAACAATGGAGTGGTGGATAGGCCAAGAAAAATGGAGGCATTTTTCTTCGGTCTCCTTAATGGTCTAAATTTTGGGAACCAAAAGCATTCAAATGGGGAGGTGTGATTTGAATTGGATAGTGGAAAATTTTTGTAAAGTTTGTAAACAAACAAGTTTCTTTTCATTTTGTTTTATTTTTTTCTTCTTGGCAAATTGGAAGTGAAAATGAATAGGTGTGATGGTTGGCCTTCCAAAGGAATCCCATTAAAACTATGAAGGTTGTAGCAAAGGAAAAAAAGGGAAACATGAAGGGAGATGCAAGGAAAAAGAGAGAAGGACATTAACAAAAAATGAAGCTCGAGGAGGGAATCTTGCTTGAGGTTGAGTGGACAAAGGAGTTAATGTGACTTTTCACTGTAAGAGAAGGTGTCTCTGAGCCATGGCCTACTACATTTTTTTATCTTAACAATAAGTAACAATACAAAAAACCTGTGTATAACTCACTCCAATGTAATATTCTCTTGAACTTGATAAAATATCCAGTAAATCTTGGGTTTCCAAAAATGTGTTTTTTTCATCTCCAATCTATTGAATATGTTGTTGTGATTAGGTATTGATTTATTCATGGAGTTATGATTCTATTTTAATTATTTATCCCTAATTAACCTAACATATTGTTGAGTGGAAGATAAATTATTTTAAATGCTGCCCAATATAATTCTACTTCATTGAATTTTCCATTGAAATTGGTCATCAGAATAGTGAACTCTCAATCCCTCAATTAGGGATCAAAATAGAAAGAGTTTCCCCTTTCAAGTATTTAAGAAGAATTATTTTAATTTATGTAATCTTAAAAATTTATAAGAAATTATTTAAATTGTTTTAACATTATGTTTTTATAACATTAAATATTGGAGAGAAAAAATGCTTTTCATTCCTAAATTTTGTTTTAATGGTAAAAAGGTTCAAGGTTCAAGTATTTAACAATAATTACTTCAATTTATGTCATTTAAAAAAAAAATTATAAGAAATTATTTGAATTGTTTTAACATTATGTTTTTATGGAATAAAATATTGGAGAGTAAAATGCATTTCATGACCAATTTTTTTTATTGTTTAAAAATTATGTTTAATTTATGTCATTTTAAAAACAATTATAAGAAATTATTTGAATTGTTTTAACATTACGTTTTTATGGAATAAAATATTGGAGAGTAAAATGCATTTCATGACCAATTTTTTTTATTGTTTAAAAATTATGTTTTTATGCCATAAGAGAAAAATGCTTTTCATTCCAACTCTTTTAAATAAAAAGGTTTGAGTTTCATGTATTTAAGAAGAATTCTTTTAATTTATATGATCTTAAAGAATTTATAAGAATTTATTTTAATTTCATGTTTTTATGACATAAAAATATTATTAAAAAGGAAAATGTTTTTCATTTCCTTTTTTAATAATAAAAAACTTATAGCTTTTTTAAATTCTAATCAAATATTTTATTTTACTATATAACTTAATTAAAAAGGCTTATAGCTTTTTTAAAGTTTAATCAAATATTTTATTTTACTATATAACTTATAATTTTATTTTATAATATTAAATATTTTTAAATTAAATATAACTATATTAAAAATAAATATAATAAAAAATAAAATAAAAAACATAGAATCTCAATTTTTTTATTTTAAAAAATAAAATAAGAAACATAGAATGTCATTTTTTTTTATTTAAAAAAATAAAATAAGAAACATAGAATCTCAATATTTTTATTTTACCTATAAAGGCTTCCAAAATAAGACAAAGAATTAAAAGATTAAGTTTTGGATAAACTCTACTTATAAAAAGAAATCAGCATCAAATTGCATTAACACAATTATAAATGAATGAAGAAAATAAGGTGGTGGTGGTCTACTAAGGTCTAATGGGTCGATGGAATCTTAAGAGGGTAATTAATTACTTGGGATTCTTTAGAATTTTGTTTCTGTGCTCGAAAAACATTAAAATAAGCTTTCCAATATCACCATAGTTTTTTTGAGTTAAGAGGTTAGGAAGGTTGGTAGTGTGACAAATATTTTGAAAATGACATCTAATATGGGTATAGGCTGGACAATCTAAGAGAAAAATATTTTCATCTTCAACATTCTTAGTGTCACAAAGGTGAAATACTCTTTCATATCATAGCATTTTAGGAATTGACCAACACCCAATTTCACTATGGAGTTCATAAGAATTTGTTCTTATCTTAGCAATGTTTATTTTTTTCTTTACACTTGTCAAAACAGATAGATAATTTTGATCTTTTAGATTAAGATTGATTACATCCTTATAATACCTTAATTTTCTTTTTTCCTCTAGCTCTTTATCACACCAGATTTTCTCCTTAAATTTTGATTTGATGATATTTTTCATAGTATATTTATTATGCAAAGTGGTGTCTTCCATGATTCCCCAGTAGTTTAGCCAAGAACAGACATCTTTAGGCCATCCTTGCTTGAGTCGATGGTGGTTAAGACTAGAATTTGAAACAATTTTAGGAAGCCTCTTGTCTTCCATGTTGTTTAACTTGTTCTTATACATTAGGTATCTAGTCATAGACGTGCTCTCAATGGGGGAGAGGCTTGTTTCTAAGAGAAGGATGGGATAGGGCATATTTCCTTTAATTTTGAGATTATAGGTTATACAATTCTTTTGTATTTTCTCTATCTTTCTTCAGGATTCAAAAAAGATATTGTAGCCCCAGAATTCACATCCATAAATAATAACATGTGTAACAAGAGTCTCAAAGAGAATTTTCTTCTTATCCCAACTCCAAAGATCAATTGATTTACAATTGTTTTCAAGCCCATAATAAGCTTTCAATACCCTAATAATCTTTTTCTCAATTCTATAATTCTAGTTGAGTTTGTGGTGAATATCAATTCCAAGATATTGGTACGAAGTCACTTCTTCCAAGTTGTTGTTTTCATATATGAAGGTATCATAAGTGATCTTATTGGATTTAATAATCATGACCTTAGTCTTATCAATATTAACAGTCATACCCATATTGGAGAAAAAATCCTTGAGGATTCTTAGTTGATTTTCAAGATCATGGGGACTCATTTCCATAAGAACGATATCATCGGCATAAGGAATAAGATTGATGACTATACAAGTGAGAGTAGGGACGACACAAACTGTTTTTTCCAAACAATCTTCTAACTTGTCAATGTATATGCCAAAAAGGGTAAGGGACAAGGGACAACCTTGTTTGACTTCAATATTCTAGTTAATCTCTTTCGACCAGCTCTCGGTGTTTTTAAACTTAGCAATAATTTTCTCATACAGTCTTATTGCAGCAGCACTCAACTTGAGATGTACTTTTATCTCTTCCAACTTATTCCAAAGGTTTTTCCTAGGAACCATGTCAAAAGCTTTTCTAAAGTCAACAAAACAACAAAAAAGATTGGTTTTAGAATTGTGAAACTCCTATGCAATGATCCTAAAGGTAACAAGATTGTCCACAATTTAATGATACCTTCTAAACCCGACTTGGCCTTTAGCTCTTTTACTGTGACTTTCTATCCAAAGGCTAATCTTCTTTTCCAAAATAATTCCGTAAAGCTTGGCTAAAATCGAGCTAATCACAATGGTCCTATAATTAGAGGGAATGTTTATATCCCCATTTTTAAAAATAGAAACAATGAGGCTTTGCATCCAGGGTTTAGGGAAGCCCTGCTTGACTGCTAAATTGAAGAGCTTGTGTATGTGAGGGATAAGGATAGTCCCTCCAATTTTAAAAGTTTCATCTTATTAGCCTTCAATGTCCTTAGCTTTCCCATTTTCAAGTCGCTTAACCCCGAACTCTATTTCATCTAAAGAAAAAGATTCATCCTCTGTAGGGACAATAGGAATGGTTTCCATGGCATTAGGGAACTCGTAAATACTTTTAAGGTAGGAATTTCAGTCCCTTAAGGGAATCATGTTGTTTTCTTTAGTATTCTGGTTTAAAGTTTTGCTCCAGAACTTCTTAGGATCTAGCTTAGATAGTTGTGAAAGTTTCTCTTGCCTTTTATTGATATAGTACATTTTTTCTGTTTAATTAGGGATTTGTGCATATTGATCTTATCAAATTTTAAGGACTCATTAGAAGCATCCCTAATGTCTTTCCTAGAAATTTTACATTCTTTATCATACCAAGTGTTGGTCGTTCTATTATTCTTTTTATAGGACACCTCGAAAGAGAAATTGTTAATGGAAGTGGAAAGGGTAGATGTAAAATTATGATAGAGTTCTTCAATGTTGTGCTTATAAGTTTGGAGATTTAATTTACTATTTAAATGATTTAAGAAAAGGTCAACTTTACTTTTGTCAAAGCACAGTTTAATTTGATTATTAGAATTCTCTTCGATTACAGTCATCTCCACGACAATGTTTAGAGTTAGGGTTAAAGGTTTATTATCAAAGTCGAGTTCATGGTCATTTAAAAGGTCAAAATTTGTTATTTGGTTGGAAATGGAGATATCGGATATGACATAATCTACGACACTACTACCTAGCCCATGGATACAATTAATTTGGTTGGAGTTTGGCCACTTCATTACTCCATTGCAAATTATTATGTCTTGATAGCTGCAGAGCTCGACCAACTCAGTACCAAACAAATTCTCAATCAGGTTTTCAGATCTTTTTTTGTAGCTATTAGATAAAACAAGGTCCTCATCTAGTCATAAAGGATTATTCTTAGAATAAACACTTAAAAGAGTAGCTTGTTTAGTTGCATTCCTAGCATTAAAGTCTCCTAGCATGAGGATATTACCTTCATTTTTCAGAATATAAATATCTTTTTCTAAATTATTATAGGGACAATCGCTATCTAGATTGTTTTTCTTATAGAAAGTAGAATTAATAGGTGCAAAATAGGAAATTGTTGATTGTTTATGTGTTTTCATTTCTTGAATCCTATCCTTCATTGTCTGTAATTCACTCTTGAACCCTAAGAATCTATCCTCTATTTGACTTTGAATGGTATCTTTGAAGAATCTAATTTTTTTATCAAACATTGTCTTTGGCTCTATTTGGAGTTTTAAGTCTCTTTCTTCACTCCTTTTTTTAGTGATTGTAACTCTAGATTTTGGCATCTATCACTTCTCTGTCTTTTTCTAATGATTCCATATAATCCTAAAGGATCTCTAGGGTGATGGTGGAGAAAAAAGTAACAATTATTATATTGGATTGACTTTAAAATTGAAAAAAAAAAAATTGATAATAATGATACTAATTATTATCTCTCAAATCAACTTTTACTTATTAAACTTTAAAAAATAAACAAAATATATTTAAATCTCTTTAATTTTCACAAGTTATTATATTACAAATATATTTTAAATTAAAATTGAATCAAAATAAAAAGTGAGTCACCTTATTTTAAGTGTCCAAGTGCTCAAATAGTTGAAGAAGCCATAACTAATTTACTAACACGGCTCAAGTGCTCAAAAAGTTGAGGAAGCCAAAAATACAAATTATTCAAAGTTGGAGAGAGAATTCCAAAATAAAAAAAAATAAAAAAGTTCCCTTCAAGAAGAGACCAAGAATTGAGAACCATGAAATATTATGATTCAAATAAATTAAAAAATAAATAAAAATTATTCTCTTAAAAAAACCATGAAATATTATGGTTCAAATAAATTAAAAAATAAATAAAAATTATTCTCTTAAAAAAAACCAATAAGTATTATTCATGTTCAAAAACATGGAAAAGATTTTATAATTTACTTAGTTTAAAATTTTATGTTTGATTAAAAATTGTAAAAAAAACTATCATTTAAGTAATAATGGGATTACTAAATGATAGATTGCCAAAAATGATGAAAATTTAGAAGTTATAGAGGCAATATCATTTTGTTCGTCCATATACACCCTGAGTAGGCCTAATGGTTAAGAACATGTGTTTCCTCTTAAGAGGTCACGTTTTGTATGGACAAGATTAAATATTGTTCGAATATTCTTAGTTGTCCTAATAAATCAATGGTTGTGATTTCAACCACTAACTTCCTCACTATTATAAAGATGTCCGTTTACATGTTTATTCTTTTACTTTTACTTAATCATATTTAAAATTTACTACAATTGCTAGCTGATTGTCAATATAATGGCTAGCTGACTGACACCTCTGAATGATTAACATTTCATTACCGCATAGTATTACCGCATCAATTATTTAATACACAGAATTCTACTGTTATTTAATGCTCAAGGCTTGGTTATTTCAGCGTTCACCAGCCATGAGTGACTGGTGACTGTGCTAGTCGATAATACCTTCGAAGTTTAAAGTCATCTTCCCACTTGAGGGAGGTTGGAGCTGTTGTCAGCCCACTCCATCTCTCTGCGTCTGGACTCCACCGGTGATTGCACATTGCTCACTTGCAAATCTCTATGTTCAATAACGATCCCCTCTGAAATGGGAAGATTATTATTATTCGCATTTCCACGTATGATGGCCTCTTTTATATGTGCCACTACCTCAGACACGCTTGGCCTCTTTTATATGTGTAACCTCAAGGCATCTAAACGCTAGTTTGGCAAGAAAATAACCTATACAGATATTTGAATAACCTATATATAACTTGATGAATTAGCCAAGAAAATAAATATACAGATATTTTAGAACATCACTGAAAAAMACATTGCAAACTGAAACATCCTTGATAAATAAATGACAGTAAAACTGCTAGTATAAATTCTATTGCAATACTTTATATTTCATTCCATGGCTCCAACTGTTAGAATAATACAAAACCTTGAATGTCAAAAGAAGTGTACTGAGGAAACAACGTGCCTACTTAACCGCTATATAGGAGATGGTAGCCGTTACAGCGTCCCTCACTGTAGCGGAGTTTTAACCGTGTTGTAAATGCATAGGTTTGTATCAATATAAATAAAGGGTCAGGCAAATTCTTACAGTGTGGGTTTCAGCAGCAGATTTTTTTCTGTCTTTTCAGTTTTGTTCTCATGGCATCAGCGCAATAATAGTCTTGAGACTGCGAGAGGCGTCTCTAGGTTTGTACAAAAATATGTATCTAATTACCCAGATACGGCTTTTTATTCTAGAGACTCTGTTAATTTGTTGGTAGAGAAAATTGAATGCGTTGTGTTGCTATGGTGCATAGTGTTTGTGTTTCGACGAAATTGCCTGTAAAAGGCTGTTGGAGATAGAATGCATATCTTGAAGCTGAAGAAATAGAGAACAGCTATATGAAACCATGAGAAATTGCTTGTTATTTGTGAGATTCAATACCAGATCGATCAATTACAGAAGTGGCAGCAGAAGGGGAAGCAGTGGCAGCGCCGCAGAAGACGACTGTATAGTTAGTGCCCGAGGGGCAATAGACGGTTTTGGATTCTTCATCTTTTCCATAGCTCTACGCCTGGGGCCATTTTTTCTCGAAGAAACGAGAATAATTAGAGGGACTGCAATTGTCCGAATACTCGGTGCAGCAATATTGCGTTGTATTGAAAATAGTGCAGGCGCTCATGCATCCGCCGGTCACCCTTAATTCTGCAGTACAATTGGCAGTTATGTTGCTGTTGCAATCGATTGGTTTGCACTGAGAGTCGGAGGGTATGATCGAGATTGGAAGGTTGAATCCAAAGACGAGAGAGATTTTATAATTGTCGAGAGTGCTGTCGACTGCCGTAGATCCCCCCTTTGATTGATTATGGCCAAAGTCGCATTGAGGCTGTTTCCCAACTGTACACAATCCCCAGTTCTGCATTTTCCGAAGGAACAGTCCGTGCGAGCCCAAAACGCGATCCCGTACGACTTATCGGGAAATTTAATAGTCCACCACTGCCCACTGTCCAGCTGTGTCCCGTTGTAACGGTCAATCACTGGCCAAACCGTGAATGGTCACTCGTTGTGGAACTCGTAGGTCGTACCTCCTGCTCCTGCAAGGATCACAAATATAGTAATATAGTCAGACCCTTGGAAAAACAACTATCACAGCGCTAATACAGCAGTTGGAGAAAGCCTAAAGCTATCGGCTGGTAAAGAATTTATTAAATTTTGTTATTGATTAATAAATAAATGGTTTGTTTCATTTATCTGGTGTTAATATTTTAATTTTTGTTAATCACTTACGTGGCAATCAGATAGCTATCAAAGTAATTTTTAAATATGATTAGGTAAATGTAAAAAAGTAAACACATAAACGGATGTCTTTATAATAGTTAGGAAGTTAATGATTGAAATCACAGTCATTTATTTTGTGTGACTACTAAGAATATTCCAGCTATATTTAATCATGTCCATAGAAAACTTATTAAGCACTAAACCCCTATTAAATCTGCCCATTATCAATAGGTGTACACCTTTTGGTGTAAAAATTATCTGTTATTGCAGTTATTACGTACCATGTATAACGCCAATGTATAAGACTGCCATAAATGCGAACGAAACTCCAATTGTTCTCGCCATTGCAACCGCCTAATAATGGAAACGTCCAATTGCCTTTCATGGGCAAACGCCTAACAATGCAAAGGGAGTGCCTAACAATGCAAAGGGAAGTTAATAGGGGAGTGGGCTAACTCGTGAACAATCTTCTTTTCAAAGTTATTTTTCCAGAACATGTTATCAATGCCAAACTCAAGCTACCCATGAAACAGACACATTTTCTTTTGGAGTAAGCTAACTCGAGAGTAATCTTCCCTCTCGAGTGTACTTACTCCGGCCCTCGACATTCACACCTTCGACGTCCTCGATGTCTGTGCTTCATTCCGGCACAGACCTCCCCTCCTGCATCGTTTTCCGTTGTCGTTCTCCGTTTCTATTTTCTCCTCCATTCGTTTTCTTTCTAGCTTGCTTTACTCCGTGTCATAGCCTGCTTTACTCCATGTCACCTCTGTCGTCAGGAGTCGGGAATGTGAATTAGGGCATTTATTGTGTGTCATCTCAGTCTGGATTAATTACAACATGGTAGATGGATGCAAGGTGTGCATTAATTGCAGCATGGTAAATGTATGTATGCCTAAATGGGTGGAAGTTATTTCAAATTTAAATTTTCCTCCTTTTCTTGAAAGCCTCGGATCATCTGAGTGAGTAGCCTAACTCGGCTCCAAACTAAGAATAAGTCGAAATGCTTACGACCCAGGGTTTGCTCAAATGAACGTTTCTAGTAGTTTGGAGCAGCTTAATCCTTTTACTCAATCTTCAAGGAGCAGCAGCGATGACCATAGTAGTTCTAGAGGAATTGGCCCTCAAATAAATCTGGTAATTTGCCTTCTTGATTCTTACCAATACGCAAATCCTCAATCATGTTATATCAATTCCATCATTTTGGTACATTCAATTATATTTATTTATGTTCTTGTGATTCCTTATTTTCGTGCAGGAATGATGGGCCTAACATTACCCCAGAGAATTTTTTCCCTTTGAGGAATGATAGGCCTAACATTGCTTACGAATTCTGAATTTAATTTAATGCCATCCTCTTAGATCTTGAGTCTCAGACTCTGCTCAAATTTAATCTATCGCCAACCTCTTAGAACTTGAATCTTGACTCACATCTCTAATTATGAAATTCCTCTTAAGCTTGTCTTTCTCTACCCAATTCGATTTCTAAACTAGTTGATTTCTAGACTAGTTCCTTTCATGTGAACAATGAGCTGAGGTGTCCTAAAACGCCATGGACCTACTAGGAATCCATTTTGTTAGTCATTTTTGGCTTCAAATTGCATTTTCAAGACGTCTTATCTTTTTGTTCAAAATAATATTCATCCTCTACCACGTATTGTTGCCCATTTCTCAACAGTGGGAACACGAATTTTCTGTCTCACTGCACTCCACAGGGAACAACCAAAACTCTAGCCTCAATGCACTCCATAGGGACCAACGAAACACTCTTAGAATGAATTTAGATGCTTGTAACAATAAATTACAAATCAAAAAACAATAGCTGTGAGAATCTGAGAGCTTTATAGCTATGGCAACAACGTTGTTAGCATGAATGCTTTATATGTAAATCATATATTATATAGTAAAGGAGAGTCAAGAGGATAGGATTAAACTCCAGAAATAGACTTCTCGGCTATTTGATGAACTAGTTTTAGATAAAATATACGAGCAAAACAACACGGTGAGGCTACGCTCACTTCTTATTAATTCAATGAAGACAGATTACATCTTTATATAGGAAAAGACTCTCCCGAGTCGACTACATGCAAAGCAAGGACAACTAGACTCTTAACTAAGAACTGACTCTTAACACGCCTACAACTGACTCTCACAACTAAAGCTTATAACTGGTGCTTATAACTAGTGCTTACAACTGGTGCTTTCTCCATTATTTCCAAGTCTCCCCCTTAATGGAGAATGGATTGACTTCTACACCTAACATCTCCCTAAACAGTTCAAACTTAATCTTTCCAAGAGGCTTAGTGAAAATATCAGCAACATTTTCACTAGTATTAAAATAAATAAGAGTTATTTCATTTGACTGTAACTTTTCTCGAACAAAATGATAATGAGCTTCAACATGCTTTGTCCTTGCATGAAAAATTGGATTCTTCGCAATATTGATTGAACTTTGATTGTCACATCTGATCATCATAGGTTGATTTTGTTCTTCTCCAACATCTTGAAGAAGTCTTCTTAAGCAAACAGCTTAACAAGTTGTTGCACACAAGGCTTTATATTATGCTTCAGTAGAAGACAAAGATACAGTAGGTTGTTTTTTATTGCTCCATGAAACAACCCCGGATCTAATGCTGAACGCATATCCAGTGGTTGATCTTCGATCATCCAAATTGCCATCCCAATCAGAATCTGAATAACCTGTCAACTCAACATTAGATGCACCAGTATACTTAATACCATAATCAAGTGTACCTTTTAGATACCTGAGTACTGCCTTTGATGCATTCCAATGGCTTTCATGATGTTTCGCCATGAACTGACTTAACACACTCACATAATATGAAATATCAGGTCTGGTTGTGGTGAGATAATTCAGACTACCCACCATCTGTCTATACATAGTGCCATTCACCTCCTTCAAACCATCATCACAAGACAGTTTCACATTCTGTTGCATGGGAACAATAGAAGGCTTACACTGATCCATTTTAAATCTCCTAAGTATTTCTCTGATATACTTACTCTGACAAACAAGAGTTTGGCCTGCATTTCTCCAAACTTCAAGACCTAGGCAGTAATGTAACTCACCAAGATCTTTCATTTCAAATACCTTTGATAACTTCTCCTTGATTTGATCAATTGACTTATATGCATTTCATGTAATTATTAAATCATCAACATATAATGAAATCAATACTATATACCCCTATTCATGAAATTTGGTATACAGATTTGGATCACTTTTGCTCCTCATAAAACCCTGTTGAAGAAAGAAAAAGTCTATCTTCTCATACCATGACCTAGGTGCATGTTTTAGTCCATACAATGCTTTCTTTAACTTACACACTAAGTGTTCTTGCCCCTTTTCAACAAACCCTTCAGGTTGAGTAAGGTAAACCTCTTCCTTTAACTCACCATTCAAAAATGCAGATTTAACATCTAACTGATGCAACTTCCAATGATACTTTGTAGCTAAAGCGATTAACATTCTGATAGTATTCAATTTAGCTACTCGTGCAAATGTTTCAGCATAATCAATACCTTTTGTTTTTGAATACCCCTTTTCCGCCATTCTAGCCTTATACATATCTATACTACCATATTATTTAAACTTGGGTTTCTATATCCATTTTCATCCAATGCGCTTCTTATGTTTAGGCAATTCAATCAATTCCCAAGTATTGTTTTTCATTATAGATTCATATTCTTCCTCCATTGCATTTCTCCATTCATCATGTTCATTAGCTTCATCAAAATTCATGGGTTCTATAACATTTGAAATGCTACTCATTAGGGCATAGTCTTTATACCTCTCAGGAAGTCAAATCTGTCTTGAAGATCTTCTCAACTGATTATCTTCCTCCCCACTTTGTGAATATCTGTCTTCACCTCTAGGTGAAGTGTGACTGCTTGAATTGTCCATATCACTGAGTCCTTCTTGTTGTTGCTACTACTGTCACTGCGGGGATGGTTGTCGTTGTCGTTGCGGGGATGGATCTTGTTGTTTGGGCTGTTGTTGTTGCTGCTCTTCTTTAACTCCTTCATCAAGAAGTCTCTGCCATTCCTCATGACTATTGTCGTCATGATTTCCTACTTCCTGCTCATGGAAAAGTACATATCTACTTACAAATACTTTGTTAGTAGCAGGATCAAACAGTTTGTATGCTTTAAATTCATAATAGTACCCAATGAAAATACATTTAGTGGCTTTAGCATCCAATTTCCTCCTATTCTCCTTTGGAATATGTGCAAAAGCCTTACATCCAAATACTTTCAAATTATTAACTGCAGGTTTGGATCCATACAAGGCTTCGAAAGGAGTAACATTATCAAGACACCTTGTTGGACTTCTATTCTTTAAATAAACTGCAGTATTTGTGGCTTCATCCCAAAATGCATTTGAGAGATTTTTACCTTTCATCATACTGCGTGCGCACTCTACCAGAGTTCTATTTTTCCTTTCGGCGACTCCATTTTGTTGTGGAGTGTGAGGTACTGTAAATTGTTGTACTATTCCATTCTCTATGCAATATTTGTTGAAGTCCTCTGATTTATACTCTCCCCCTTGATCTGAACGAAGGATTTTGATGGATTTTCCTGTCTGTTTTTCCACCATGGTTCTGAATTCCTTAAAGTACTCGAAAAATCACTTTTTCATCTAAGGAAGTAAACTCATGTGTATCTCGTGCAATCATCAATAAGTAACATAAAGTAAAATGCACCTCCCAAAGACCGAGTCTGCATAGGCCCACAAACATCAGTATGCACAAGATCTAACACATCTCTCTTTTTCTTATCAGGATTAGAGGGGAATTCATCTATGTGCATCTTTCCTAATGCAAATCCATCACAAGAAACCTTTTCATTCTTTAACATGGGAAGTCCTTCAACCATATTCTTTTTCTGTAATAAAAATACATCAGGATGATTGATGTGTCCATACCTTTGATGCCAAAGACTCTATGTTGGCATAGTGGCAGAAGTCAATGCATGATGTGCTTTGCTGGTAACATCAAGTTTGTATAGAACTCCTACTCTGACACTCGTTGCAATAGTTCAGAAGTGGTCCAACAGATCCTTCACTATGCAATAATTCTTGAAGAATTCAACCGTCAAGTTCTGATCTGTAATGGTGGACACAGAGATCAAATTTTTCTTTAATCCTGGCACATACACCACATTGTGAATCTGATGAACAGTACCATTCGGCAATGTCACAGGAATGTCTCCATATCCCTTGATTTGATGAGCGTGGTCATCTCCAAGATATATGATGGCACCATTCTGTGTTTCTTTGAAATTAGCATACCAATTTTTATTACAATTCATATGTACTGATGCTCTGGAATCCACAAACCAGGCATCAGAATCATCCATTTCAGCAGATAAAGCAGCATTAGACACAAATAGCCTAAGATCCTGTGAGTCAAAATTCGGGGGTTCATCAAGATCATCACTAGCAATAAATAATCTGTGATCTTGATTTGAATATTTTTCTGCATAATGACCTGAATGTGTTCTAGGTTTATTCCTAGCCTCATCACTTTTCTTCTTATGACAGTCTTTAACCATATGTCCATGTCGACCATAATAAAAACAACTCTTTGACTCATTCCTATCAGATTGCATACCTTGATTTGGAGATTGTCTTCTCTGCGATGAACTGCCTCTCTGCCATGAACCACCTCTCTGCCATGAACTGCCTCCTCTTCCTCTTACTCCTGATCTCCCTCTCACAGATCTATTATTTGACCACAGTGCCAAATATTTACTCTGAGGCTTCAGATTCCCACGCCTCTCTTCCTCTCGTAGCAAGATACCTATCAATTCTTCAAACGTAGGAGGTTTCTCCCTTGCTGCAAGACCTATTATGAACATATGACAATCTTCTAGCATACCATTTAAGGTAATAGTCACTAGATCAGTGTTGGAAACAGTTTACCCTATATTTACTAGCTTGTCTTTCACCTCTTTAATGCGACCCAAAAATGAACTAACAGATTCATTTCCATCCATCTTAATGCCTAGCAATTTAGTTTTCAGGAACAAAATGTGATTTGTGTTGCTAGTTTCATACAATGCTTTAAGAGTTGTCCATGTTTCAGCAAAAGTTGTAGCGTCTCTAATATGTGGAATTATGCTATCTTTAACAGACATGCGCAACAATAACTTTGCCTTGTTTTCGTGCTTCTCCCAGTCTTGGATCTGTGTTTTTGTCACACCTGCAGCTGCATCAGGTTTCATTTCAGTTCCATTCGCAATGTTCTAGACACCATAGCCCTCCATGAGTGTCTACATCTTGAATTTCCAGTTAATGAAGTTCGAGCCATCTAGCTTGTTGGCTTTGTTGAGGTAGGTCTCTGCCAGCGGATTCGCCATCGCTGCAATTTAGTCTCTACAAGAAAATCACCAAGGATATGCAACTTTTTTTCGAGTGCTGAGAAGTCCATCACTCTGCCTTTCGAATCCACTAATCCAACTATATTTCTATTGTCAACTTAAACCATGCATGCATCCACCTTAATATCCAAAATGTCCACATTTTAAAGTTTATACTTCAAAAAATGAAACCCACTTTGAATAAAAAAATTCACTTTTAATAAACTTTAGGAAAACCACTTTGAATAAAAAAGAAATCCACTTTTAATAAAAATCTTAAGTGAACACCTTCACCATTTTCTTAATAAATCGTGGCACCTTAAGTGAGCACCTTCATTTAATACTCCAAACCTCACTCACTAAGAATAAAGGTTTTGTTTTTTTTTTAAAACTCCACGCATGTGAATTTTACTCACACTTCAAAACTCCACTCATGCATGCAAACTACCTCGACGCTCACGCATGCAAATCTTATTCAATGCTCCACATATGCTCACCAAATCCACGCTTTTTAAAAAAAATATCCATTCGCATGTAAAACAAAATTTACACTGAGGCTCACCTTCACGCTTCATTCACCTCCACGCTTTTCAAAACTCTTCCATGCAATTGGATTTTCTCATGCACCAAATTAATCCACACTCACGAATTTACCTTACCACACGGAGATTCAACAAACGATGGCCTTACACAGCAGATTTTCTTTAGATCTGAGTACACGCGAGTTAAAAAACAACGTTCCTCACGACTTATTGGACTGCGGGGAGTTCGCAGCTCTCGCACCTCATGACTTATTGGACTGCAGGGAGTTCGCATCTCTCGAGTACTCCGACTGCGGGAATGTCCAAATATTTCCGCACTATAATGCTATCTTGTCCTGCGGGAATTTTTTCGTTTTCTATGCGCGTGAAGGCCGAGTAGTATGCCCCTGCACCCTACCAGAGGAGGGACCTGTGAACTTCAAGAATTTTCGCACTTTTCCCCGTGGCTCTGATACCAAGATAAAATATACGAGAAAAACAAGACGGTGAGGCTACGCTCACTTCTTATTAATTCAATGAAGACAGATTACAGCTTTTTATAGGAAAAGACTCTCCCAAGTCAACTACATGCAAACCAAAGACAACTAGACTCTTAACTAAGAACTGACTCTTAACACGCCTACAACTGACTCTCACAACTGAAGCTTATAACTGGTGCTTATAACTGGCACTTACAACTGGCGCTTTCTCCATTATTTCCAAGTGTTTTCCTGAATAATATGTCCAATATGGAACCGACAAATAAAACTAATAATCCATCCAATGCTCTTTTTGTATTGAAATTTCTTCATGGCAGTGATATAAAGTTATTTTTATTTTAAAATGAATTTAGCAAGCTTGAAGCCTGAAGGTATCCACAGGCATCTTGTATTTCTTCCACTTCAAATTCCTTTGTTATGATTCATAATAATATAAATGGAAGAGTTATGTCATGTCATATAAATTTGCAATGTCGAAGGTGAAAAAGATTGAATAAATAGAACCAACATTTATGCAGCAAGAGGTTTTCCCTGGTTTTTTTGATGATCCCTAGTACTTCATAAACCAAATATTTTCATGTATCTATATAAGTTGCAACCTTCCAAAGAAAAATAATCCTTTTGACCATCTCAAAAAATACAAAAAAATTAGAATTGTTGAACCTGTCTCGGCATGTTCAATTTTTTCTCTTGCACAATTTCACTTACTCCTAAATTGATCCCCAACAATATTGGATTCCTATGCATTAATTGATGGTCCATTGACCAAGGTTTGGGCTTAATAAACCAAGATTTCGATGGATCTATACTAATTTCAACCTTCCAAAGGCAAAGGATCATTGAAACTATCTCAACAAATTCAAACGGTGCGTCGCAATTTCACCTAGTTCCCTTTGATTCGATCCCCAAGAATGTTGGATTGTTGGTTGATAGCTCATTGCTCCTTGATTTCCCACAAAGCACTATTGTGGACCTTACAAATCAAAAATGCATTATGGTATACAACATAGCTGAAATATTATTAAAAAAAAAAAGAGAAAAAACACCAATATTTGAAACAAAACAGAGGAAATTTTAAACCCACCTATGACAACAAGAGACCACATGTTTTTTTTAAGTAACTAGTAGATTTATATTACATAAAAAGATAGCATACATCTACATAGATATTACATAAAAAATGCTTCAAAGATGTCCAACGATAACTAATATATAGTCTATCTATGGACCAACAACCGAGTTTTATAATGTCCACAGGCAAGATAACCCTGTACTTCTGAGAAGTATAATTCTACAAAACAAACTAGATAGTCTAATAATCTTACAAAACATGGAAATTTAACAAAAGGCATGCCTACTCATCATTTTTTCCAGCATTGTCTTCCCCGTTTCTGGAGTTGGATGCTCTATTGCCATTACAACTTCAAGTTGGTGCACTAATGCTTCCTCATTCAACTTGCCACAATTGGAGTTCACCAACTGGACCTGGTTTGAAGCTCTTGAATGATCACCCTTGCTCATATTCGTCACCAAGGTCCCCTGCATATTACATTCTTCTTCTAGGATGACCATTTGACACTTATTTCATGAGTGCATATGAACCAAAACACCAAGACCGGCCAGAACCAAAACTACCAGGAACAAGCCTGTGATGAAAGCCTGAAGAGGAGGCTCACTGAAATTCCACAACCATAGTCCAAACACCAACACGATTGCCTCAACTCCAACGAACCAATACAACTTTCTCCACAGAGCCATCCAAATAATCCCACCATGACTGAGAATTACTCCAATCCAAAAGACATAAACATGCAACATCATAATTGAAGATATGTGAGTCTCATCTCATAACTACTCCATCCATACGATCTAAGGCTCTCACACACTGGATGATGTGGCGCCTTTAATGCTTTGTTATGTGGCTTATGGTTCATTGATACTAAGGAATAGGTTGATTAAGTTGGTTCCCATAAATGCCATTGACCGCTCCTGTTAACAGGGTGGCTTTGTTAGCAAAATGGTCTGCAATTTGATTGTTCTTTCAAAGGACATGGAAGAAGTTGATTCTAGTGAAGTTCAAGATCTCTTTTTTAGGTCGATCAAGTATTGCATCAAGAATATGATTAGCAGAACCAATCTTGGAGACCATTTTGTCAATGACGATCCTTGAATCCCCGACAACAATAAAAAATCAAATGTTAGCTTCAATTGCTAATTTAAGCCCTTGCATTAATGCATAAGCTTCCACTACATTGTTGGATGCTATAGCCAAACCGCAAGCATTTGTTAATATTGTTGTTCCTCTAGGGCTTGTAATAGCCCCCCCACCTCCTCTGCACCTGCCACATGCTAAGCATTGGAAGAGGATTTATTCCAATTTAACTAAAAGGAAATCAGTCCCAAAGTATAATTGTCCCTAGATAGAATATTCACACCATACAAAATTAACATCTAGTGAATAATATTGCAGGCAACTAATATAAATTCAAATGGAGTCTATTACTTGATTTTGCTATAAAGATTGATCTTGGTCCTAATATCTACTTAGACAAGTAGATGGAAAAGGGCCCCTAAATAGTAGGGGCTGAGTGTTTAATATAAGATCTATTTTATTCTTGTCCGCTAGTTTTGTTCCTCAATGATGACAATGTGGGCTAGATTAAACATCTAATAAATCCAATAAATAACAGCTAGAAAAATAATTTATAATTAGAGGTGCTTGAATCTAGGGCCACATTGGGCATCAGATACATTAAGGTCACTCCTAATCAAATCTTAGTTCCTGTAACATCATGCTAATATTGACAAACCCTACAAGTTTTAATTTTAGTGCCCTCTTAAAACACCTATTTCAAAATATTTATTTCTACTTACCTTAATTCTTTCTACCTCGATTATTTTACCTTTTATGGTTAGTCTAATATATCAAGCCACGCAAAAAGGTCCTTGAACTAACCGATCTCAAATAAGTAAAAAATATAACTTTTATCTTAAGAGTGCATTCAAAAAAATTAAATGCAAAGCAAGCCCAAGTAATCTGTAAGACTTTGTAAGTCTAGAAGTTAAAGCTCATGATGATTATCTTAAACCATATCTTCGGCTCAATACTGAACTTTTAATGGAAAGAGATTCATATTTTTCAAAATTGTTTTTATGGCACCATCTAAAAATAAACTAACATAGATCTATTTAAACCTTGAATTTCAAGAATGATACAAAAATAATTCAGGCTTGTACCTTGGGGATTTTAATCCCTTTCAGTAATTAATGGAAACGAGGTTAAGATGAATCTATGCTAGTAAAGAAGAATGATGCTTAGAAGCTCCCATACCACAGTGAGAATGAAACCACAAATGAGAACATGAGAACATGGATCCTTGAGATAAGGCATGGAATTATGTTTGACCCTCAGCTGAACAAACTCATAATTAGCTTTTACAAATAAAAACAATCACAACATCACTAGGACGCCTAAAAAGTAAACACCAAAATAATTATTAAAAATCCATGATGTAACACGCATGAGTTATGTTTGAGCCATGAGTTGAACCATCTCAAAGTCCAAAAATAATAGGAAAAATGCAGACATGAGTTATGTTTGATCCCTAAACTTAAGCAGTTCAAAATCCAAAAATAATAAGAAAAATGTGTGCAGAAAAGAAGCCCTGACGTTAGCCAGCTCAAAATCCAAAAGAAATATATAAAAATAAATGATATGACAACTCCTCTAACTTTTTTAATTAATTGTAAATAAAAAACATAATAAGATAATCAGGCAAACCAAATGATATTGAGCCTAGATTGCATGTTCAAAGTCATGGAATATAAGCATCATAGCCTGCAAAGGTACAGGCTTTGATCCAACAAAATAAATGTCCTGATTGCATGACAATGGCCAGGATAACCCAGACAACACAATGGAACCAATTTAATTTTTAAACATTACAGCACTGAAATTACGAGGAGAACCCAGGCAAGCCAATGCAACCAATTTATTTTTTAAACATTACATCTCTGAAATTAATTTATGCTCGAACAACTATAAATAAAAAATGTTCATGTTAAAACAAAATGATGAAGTAGAAATTGCATAAGAAATCACTTCAGCTCAAAACTACCCACTTTCTATAACACAACCATATACACATATATATAGCCCACAGATTCTCAAAACATGTTATGCTTAAATAAATCAAAACAAAAATAGCCCAAGAAATCGCATTAAAAGAATACCGACACAGTAAATTGCAAAAAAGTGAAGAAAAACAAAATATACAGGGAGATGAAAGGATTTCTATTTTATAAAACCCTAAATTGCATTCTTAAACTATAGTATGCAAATCATTCAGTTGAAAATAATAATATAAAAATACGGACATCGATGGAGTCGCTCTGGCTTTTGTTCATGGCGGCTACGGTTTAACCCTGGCAGCTCATGACACCTGTGCGTTGGCTTTGGTGTCCTCGCTCTAGCCTCCTTTGATGGCCATGGAGGTGGACTCAATCTCTGATGTTGGTGCCCCGGTTCGTGGGGTCGTTCCTTCCATATCCGTGCCCAAGTTGGGTTCTAGTTTGCAATCTGGTGCTTCTGGAAGCCAAAATGCACATATACAGAAGGAAAAATGTGCATATACTGAAGAGAACTTTCGTATATCTGCATTTATGGAATCCATAAATGTGCATATACGGAAGCCAAAATGTGCATGTACGGAAGGAAATATTTTCATATATGGAAGAGAGATTCCGTATATGTGCATTTACATAAGAAAAAAAAGTGCATTTTGTTGAAATAATGTAACTGCGAAGAGCATTCTTATTATTTTGTTATTGGATTAAATCCCCATTGTGGATTAATCATGTCATTATTATTATTTTTATTATTAGGTTAATCCCCATTGAGGATTAACTAAGTCGGTAATTGTATAAGGACCAAATCCCCTTTTGCGGATTGGTCATCGGACAATTATAATGTATAGAATAAGAAGTCGGGCCCAACAGTTATAATGAAAGGGCCAAATTTAATTAAAGGTGGATTTACCCACCCAGTGAGAGAGGTTGGCCCTGCCAGAATGGTGACTCTTCACACGTGCCAGATTAGTATAAATAAGAGGCTAGCGCCTCACTTCTATCACACACTTCACTTGCTCATGATCTTATGAGGCAAGTTGATATTTCAAGTTGGTGAGAGGAGAAGAAGGGT
>ML778709.1:496782-547309 GCA_009831015.1 Picea engelmannii
TCCCAGGATAAATGCTGTGTACATTGTGGATGTGTATTTCTCAGTGATCTTGTGCTTATTATGCTCTTATCTTTATGAAATGCAAAGAACTATAATATCAGCATAAAACATTAACACATTTATGGAAAACAAAAATGTGCATTTATGGAAGCTCTCTTTCGTATATGCACATTTTGTCTTCCGTAAATGCGAATTTTGTCTTCCATAAATGCGCATTTTTTCCTTCCGTAAATGCACATATACGGAAGAGAGCTTCTGTATTTGCACATTTTGGCTTCCGTATATGCGCATTTACAGAAGCCAAAATATGCATATACGGAATCTTTCTTCCATATATGCACGTTTTTCCTTCCGTATATGCACATTTTGGCTTCCGTATATGTGTATTTTTTCCTTCTATAAATTTGCATATACAAAAGCCAAAATGCGCATATACAGAAGCTTAAAATGTCCATATACAAAATCTCTCTTCCGCATATGCGCATTTTGTTTTTTGTATATACGTATTTACAGAATTCAAAATGCACATATACGAAAGCTGTCTTTCATATATAGAGATTCCGTAAATGCACATATACAGAAGAGAGCTTCTGTATATGCACATTTACAAAAGCCAAAATGTGCATATACAGAAGCCAAAATGTGCATATACAGAAGCTCTCTTACGTATATGCACATTTTGGCTTCCGTAAATGCGCATATACGGAAGAAAGATTTCGTATATGTGCACTTCGACTTCTGTATATGTGCATTTACGGAAGCCAATATGTGCATTTTGGCTTCCGTAAATGCACATATATGGAAGAGAGCTTCTGTATATGTGCATTTTGGCTTCTATATATGTACATTTAAGGAAGCTAAAATGTGCATATATGGAAGAGAGCTTCCGTATATGCGCATTTTGGCTTCTATATATGTGCATTTACAGAAGGAAAAAATGCGCATATACGAAAAATGTGCATATACGGAAGAGAGATTTCGTATATGCGCATTTTGGTTTCCGTAAATGTGCATAAACGAAAGATCTGAAGAGAGATTTTGTATATGCACATTTAAGGAAGGAAAAAATGCGTATTTACGAAAAACAAAAAAGGGCATTTATGGAATCTCTCTTCCTTATATGCGCATTTTGTCGAACGTAAATGCACATTTGTTGCTTCTATATATGCGCATATATGGAATCTCTCTTCCGTATATGCACATTTTGCCTTCAGTATATGCACGTATACAAAAGCCAAAATGCGCATATACAGAAGATCTCTTCCATATATGTTTGACTTCCATATATGCACATTTACGGAAGACAAAAGTGTACATTTACAAAAGAGAGCTTCCAAATATGCGCATTTTATCTTCCATAAATGTGCATTTATGGAGGCCAAAATGCGTATATAAGGAAGCTCTCTTCCATATATGCACATATACAGAAGAGAGCTTTTGTATATGTGCATTTTGACTTTTGTAAATGGGCATATACAGAAGAGAGATTCTGTATATGTGCATTTTGGCTTTTGTATATGCACATTTATAGAAGCCAAAATGTGCATATATGGAAGAGAGCTTCTGTATATGCACATGTTGGCTTCTGTATATGTACATTTTGGCTTCCCTCAATGTGCATATACGGGACACTCACCGAGCGCACACGTTATTTGGGTATATTTGACAATGGAACAGATGAAGAGCACAAAGGGAAAACGGGCAATTGGGTAAGAACTTGTATTATGGGTGTGGGAAGGAGCACCTTGGGGCACGATGGTGATGTGTGACCCCAAGGGAGCACACACCCTTCTTCCCTTGTGATAGACAATGAAGAATTAGGTTGTGTTTGGGCAAGGGAGAGGCAACTTGGGAGCATGCCCAAGTAGTGGACCCATCTGCACTTGGAAGCATGGGTGCACCAGAGAGGTTGGATGACCCCATCAACACACCTATGGAGAGTCACAACGATAGACACAAGGAAGAGCACAAGGAAAGGGTTTCCTACCCAAGTATGGGATGTGTCGGTACAAGAGACATGACGGTTGATGGGTGCGTCATGTCTCTTAGACCCCATACTTGCGCAGGAAACCCTTTCCTTGTGCTCTTCCTTGTGTCAATCGTTGTGACTCTCCATGGGTGTGTTGATGGGGTCATCCAACCTCTCTGGTGCACCCATGCTTCCAAGTGCAAATGGGTCCACTACTTGGGTGTGCTCCCAAGTTGCCTCGCCCTTGCCCAAACAAAACCCAATTCTTTGTCGTCTATCACAAGAGAAGAAGGGTGTGTGCCCCCTTGGACTCGCACATCACCATCATGCCTCAAGGTTCTCCTTCCCACACCCATAATACAAGTTCTTACCCAATTTCTTGTTTCCCCTTTGTGCTCTTCATCTATTCCATTGTCAAATCTACCCAAACAGTGTGTGCGCTCGGTGAGTGTCACATATATCCACATTGACGGAAGCCAAAATGCACATATACAAAAGCCAACATGTGCATATACAAAAGCTCTCTTCCCTATATGCACATTTTGTCTTCTATAAATGTGCATATAGATAAGCCAAAATGCACATATACGGAAGCTCTCTTCTGTATATGCCCATTTACAAAACCAAAATGCACATATACAGAAGCTCTTTTCCGTATATGTGCATATACGAAAGAGAGCTTCCTTACATACAAATTTTGGCTTCTGTAAATGCACATATATGGAAAACAAAATGTGGATATTTAGAAACTCTTTTCCATAAATGTACATTTATGTCTTCCGTAAATGCGCATATATGGAGGTCAAACATATATGGCATAGATCTTACGTATATGTGCATTTTGGATTTTGTATACACGCATATACAAAAGGAAAAATGTACATATACGGAAGACAAAACGTGCATATACGGAAGAGAGATTCTGTATATGCGCATTTACGGAAGAGAGCTTTCGTATATGTGCAAATATGGAAGGAAAAAATGTGCTTTTACGTTCGAAAAAATGTGCATATATGGAAGAGAGCTTCCATAAATGCCCTTTCTTGTTTTCCATAAATGTGCATTTTTTCCTTCCTTAAATGTGCATATACGGAATCTCTCTTCAGAGCTTCCGTATATGCACATTTACGGAAGCCAAAATGCGCATATATGGAAGAGAGCCTTTCGTATATGCACATTTTGGCTTCTGTATATGCGCTTTTTTTCCTTCTGTAAATGCACATATACAGAAGCCAAAATGCGTATATATAGAAGCTCTCTTCCATATATGCACATTTTAGCTTCCTTAAATGCGCATATAAAGAAGCCAAAATGCACACATACAGAATCTCTCTTCCGTATAAGCGCATTTACGGAAGCCAAAATGCGCATATTGGCTTCCGTAAATGCACATATACAAAAGTTGAAGTGCACATATACGAAATCTCTCTTCCATATATGTCCATTTATGGAAGCCAAAATGTGCATATACGAAAGAGAGCTTCCGTATATGCACATTTTGGCTTTTGTATATGTGCATTTTGGCTTTCGTAAATGCGCATATACAGAATCTCTCTTTTGTATATGCGCATTTTGTCTTCCATATATGCGCATTTACGGAAGCTCTATATATGGAAGTTCTATATATGAAAGAGAGCTTCTATATATGTGCATTTTGACTTCCGTAAATACACATATACAGAAGACAAAATGCACATATACGGAAGAGAGATTCTGTATATGGACATTTTGAGCTTCCATATATGTGCATTTTGACTTTTGTATATGCACATTTACAGCAGGAAAAAATATGCATATACGGAAGCCAAAATGCGCATATAGGAAAGGAAAAATGTGCATATATGGAAGAGAGCTTCCGTATATGTGCATTTTGGCTTCTGTAAATGCACGTATATAGAAGCCAAAATGTGCAAATACAGAAGCTCTCTTCCATATATGTGCATTTACGGAAGGAAAAAATGCACATTTATAGAAGACAAAATGTGCATATACGGAAGGCAAAATGTGCATATATGAAAGAGAGCTTCCATAAATGCACATTTTTGTTTTCCATAAATGCGCATTTTTTTCTTCTTTAAAAGAACATATACGGAATCTCTCTTCCGTATATGCACATTTTGGCTTCCGTATATGCTCATTTATGGCTTCCATAAATGCGCATATACGGAAGTTCTCTTCAGTATATGCACATTTTTCCTTTTGTATATGCGCATTTTGGCTTCCAGAAGCACTAGACTACAAAATGGAACCCATCTTGGGCACGGATATGGAAGGAACGAACCCACGAACCGGGGCACCAGGAGAAATGGTTGAGTCAACCTCCATAGCCATCAAAGGAGGTTGGAGCGAGGACACCAAAGCCAACACACAGGGGTCATGAGCTACCAGGGTTAAACCGTAGCCACCACGGACAAAAGCCAGAGAGGCTCCATCGATGTCCATATTTTGGTATTATTATTTTCAACTAAATCATTTGCATAATATATTTTAAGAATGCAGTTTAGTATTTTATAAAATAGAAAACCTTTCATCTCCCTCTATATTTTGTTTTTCTTCACTTTTTTGCAATTTACTGTGTCGGTATTCTTTTAATGTGATTTCTTGGGCTATTTTTTTTTTGATATATTTAAGCATAACATGTTTTGAGAATCTGTGAACTATATATATGTGTATATGGTTGTGTTATAAAAAGTGGGTAGTTGTGAACCGAAGTGATTTCTTATGCAATTTCTACTTCATCATTTTGTTTTAACATGAACATTTTTTTATTTATAGTTATTCGAGTATCAATTAATTCCATAGATGTAATGTTTAAAAAATAAATCGGTTTCATTTTTTTGCCTAGGTTCTCCTGGTAATTCCAATGCTGTAATGTTTAAAAATTAAATTGGTTGCATTGTGTTGTCTGGGTTATACTAGCCATTGCCATGCAATAAAGACATTTATTTTGTTGGATCAAAGCCTGTACCTTTGCAGGCTATGATGCTTATCTTCCATGACTCTGAACATGCCATTTAGGCTCAATATCATTTGGTTTGCCTGATTATCTTATTATGTTTTATATTTACAATTAATTGAAAAAGTTAGAGGAGTTGTCATATAATTTATTTTTATATATTTCTTTTGGATTTTGAGCTGGCTAACGTGAGGGCTTCTTTTCTACACACATTTTTCTTATTATTTTTGGATTTTGAACTAGTTAAGTTTAGGGCTCAAACATAACTCATGTCTGCATTTTTCGTATTATTTTTGGACTTTGATATGGTTCAACTCATGGCTCAAACATAACTCATGCATGTTACATCATGGATTTTTAATAATTATTTTGGTGTTTACTTTTTAGGCATCCTAGTGATGTTGTGATTGTTTTTATTTGTAAAAGCTAATTATGAGCTTGTTGAGCTGAGGGTCAAACATAATTCCATGCCTTATCTCGAGGATCCATGTTCTCATGTTCTCATTTGGGGTTTCATTCTCACTGTAGTATGGGAGCTTCTAAGAATCATCCTTCTTTAATAGCATAGATTCATCTTAACCTCGTTTCCATTAATTACTGAGAAGGATTAAAATCCCCAAGGTACAATCCTGAATTATTTTTGTATCATTCTTGAAATTCAAGTTTTAAATAGATCTATGTTAGTTTATTTTTAGATGGTGCCATAAAAACAATTTTGAAAAATATGAAGCCCTTTCCATTAAAAGCTCAATATTGATCCAAAGATCTGGTTTAAGATAATCATCGTGAGCTTTAACTTCTATTCTTACAGAGTCTTACAGACTACTTGGGCTTGCTTTACATTTAATTTTTTTGAATGCACTGTTTAGATAAAAGTTATATTTTCTACTTGATTACTATTTGAGATCGGTTAGTTCAAGGACCTTTTTGCATGGCTTGATATATCAGACTAACCATAAAAGGTAAAATAATCAAGGCAGAAAGAATTGAGGTATGTAGAAATAAATATTTTGAAATAGGTGTTTTAAGAGGGCACTAAAATTAAAACTTGTAGGGTTTGTCAATCTTAGCATGATGTTATAGGAACTAAGATTTGATTAGGGGTGACCTTAATGTATCTGATGCCCAATGTGGCCCCATATTCAAGCACCTCTAATTATAAATTATTTTTCTAGCTGTTGTTTACTGGATTTATTAGAAGTTTAATCTAGCCCACGTTGTCATCATTGAGGAACAAAGCTAGTGGACAAGAACAAAATAAATCTTATGTTAAACACTCAGCCCCTACTATTTAGGGGCTCTTTTCCAGCTACTTGTTTGAGTAGATCTTGGGACCAAGATCAATCTTTATAGAGAACTCAAGTAATAGACTCCATTTGAATTTATATTAGTTGCCTTCAATATTATTCACTAGATGTTAATTTTGTATGGTGTGAATATTCTATCTAGGGATAATTATACTTTGGGACCAATTTTTTTTTAGTTAAATTGGAAGAAATCCTCTTTCAATGCTTAACATGTGGCAGATGTAGAGGAGGTGCGGGGGGGCTATTACAATTCCTGGAGGAGCAACAGTATTGACATATGCTTGGGGTCTCGGTATAGCATCGAACAATGTAATGGAAGCTTATGCATTAATGCAATCGCTTAAATTAGCAATTGAAGATAACATTTGATTTTGTATTGTTGTCGGGGATTCAAGGCTCATCATTGACAAAATGGTCTCCAATATTGGTTATTCTAATCATATTCTTGATGCAATACTTGATCAACCTAAAAAGGAGATCTTGAACTTCACTAGAATCAACTTCTTCCATGTCCTTTGGAAGAACATTCAAATTGCGGACCATTTTGCTAACAAAGCCACCCTCTTAAAAAGAGGGTTCAATGGCATTGATGGGAACCAAATTAATCAACCTATTCCTTAGTATCAATGAACCATAAGCCACATAACAAAGCATTAAAGGCACCACATCGTCCTGTGTGTGAGCCTTAGATTGTATGGAAGGAGTAGTTATGAGATGAGACTAGCATATCTTCAATCATGATGTTGCATGTTTATGTGTTTGGGATTGGATTAATTCTCAGTCATGGTGGGATTATTTGGATGGCTCTGTGGAGGAAGTTGTACTGGTTCATTGGAGTTGAGGCAATCATGTTGGTGTTTGGACTATGGCTGTCTAATTTCAGTGAGCCTCCTCTTCAGGCTTTCATCACAAGCTTGTTCCTGGTAGTTTTGGTTCTGGTCGGTCTTGGTGGTTTGGTTCATATGCACTTGTGACATAAGTGTCAAATGGTCGTCCTAGAAGCGGAATGTAATATGTTGGGGACTTTGGTGATGAATATGAGCAAGGGTGATCATTCAAGCACTTCAAACTAGGTCTAGTCGATGAACTCCAATTGTGGCAAGCTGAATGAGGAAGCAACAGTGCACCGGCTTGAAGTTGTAATGGCAATAGAGCATCCAACTCCAGAAACAGGGAAGACAATGCTAGAAGAAACGACAAGTAGGCATGCCTTTTGTTAAATTTCCATGTTTTGTAAGATTATTAGACTATCTAGTTTATTTTGTAGAATTACACTTCTCATAAGTACAAGGTTATCTTGCCTGTGGACATTATAAAACTTGGTTGTTGGTCCATAGATAGACTATATATTAGTTATCATCCATGGATAGACTATATATTAGTTATCGCTGGACATCTTTGAAGCATTTTGGATGTAATATCTCTGCAGCTGGCTGCTGTCTTTTTATGTAATATAAATCTACCAGTTACTTAAAAAAAACATGTGGCCTCTTGTTGTCATAGGTGGGTTTAAAATTTCCTCTGTTTTGTTTCAAATATTGGTGTTTTTTCTCCCTTTTTTTTAATAATATTTCAGCCATTTTGTATACCATAATGCATTTTTGATTTGTAAGGTCCACAGCAGTGTTTTGTGGGAAAGCGAGGAGCAATGAGCTATCAACCAGCAATCCAACATTCTTGGGGGTCGAATCAAAAGGAACTAGGTGAAATTGCGCCGCACCATTTGAATTTGCTGAGATAGTTTCAAGGATCCTTTGCCTTTGGAAGGTTGCAATTAGAATAGATCCATCGGAATCTTGGTTTATTAAGCACAAACCTTGGTCAATGGACCATCAATTAATGCATAGGAATCCAATATTGTTAGGGATCAATTTAGGAGTTAGTTAAATTGTGCCTATTAAAAGAGCAAAAATTGAACATGCCGAGGAAGGTTCAACAATTCTAAATTCTTTGTATTTGCTGAGATAGTCAAAAGGATTATTTGTCTTTGGAAGGTTGCAACTTATATAGATCCATGAAAATCTTCGGTTTATGAAGTACTAGGGATCATAAAAAAAACCAGGGCAAACCTCTTGCTGCATAAAAGTTGGTTCTATTTATTCAATCTTTTTCACCTTCGACATTGCAAATTTATATGACGTGACATAACTCTTCCATTTATATTATTGTGAATCACAACGAAGGAATTTGAAGTGGAAGAAATCCAAGATGCCTATGGATACCTTCGGCTTCAAGCTTGCTAAATTCATTTTTCAAGCTTGCTAAATTCATTTTAAAGTAAAAATAAAAATTCAACTTTATAGCACTTGCTCTTAAAGGGATCGATTACGAGTTTATTGAAGAGAACTTGCGAAATAAAAGCCACCTGCTGCTGCAATCAAACCCTATTCCTGCGTAGATGAACCAGAATGAGAGGAAAGGGACCATAAGACTGTAGATGAACCAATTACATTTCCCGCGTTTCATCCAAAGCTCCGTCCAATGTAGTGATAGTCATAGCCATCCAAGAATTTGAGAGGTCAATGAAAGTCGCTGAGCTCATGCTCCACAATCCCAGTTTTTTGTCTCTCATTCCACAGCCTTAGAAGTCAGGCGGCGAATCTCAACGCTTTCAGCAGACGAAGATCTAGAATTGGGGCATCTCTATTTCTTTCTCCCACTCGATGATCTCGCCTTCGGAGATGTCTCCAATTCGAATTCCATGAGCCTGGCCAGAATCCTTCCTGTGTTGTGCGACTTGTGCCCGTGTTCCCCTGACAGAAGCTTGGCCGATCATGATCTAAGTGAAGAGATTAATGGTGTGAAAGAAACGTCGGAGACGGAGGACATTGTTTATGTTCCGAAATTTTAAGTGGATGATGCACATGATGTTGGGCGGGTGAGGGGATTAACCATGAGAACCATAAGCTCCAAGTATTGGAAGCCTGCGTTGGAGACAATAAGCGAGTCACCCAGCCTTGTAATGTCGTTTAATTTGCCAATCGCTTCTCTCCTCCGACAACCGAAGAAGGGGAACCATTTGGCACAAAGCTTCTGTGTGAATTTAAAAGCAAGACGTCCTGCACAAGCTTGAATGAATTACATGAATTTGTTATTCAGCTATTCATGATGTGATCGTTGATTGCAAGGAGCCGAAAGCCCTACGAATTTGGACTCATGTCATTCCATGTAATAAGAAGACGTCTGTCACATAAATGCGACTCTGAAATTGGTGGCTGGAGATTTACGCTCATTTGGTACCGACGTTGAGCTGAGGTCGACCCTCTAATTGGAGTGATACCCAGTGAAATTGTTTGCATAAAATATCCATGATATTACAGCCTTTAGCTAACTGTCTATGCCTCTATGGATACCTCCATTCTTATTAATGGATGATCTGCTTTAATGATGGTTATTTGCAACTGCTATTTTCCAATATTTCAATAAACATTCCATTTTTAATTATATATTTAATAGCCTATGGAAATATTTTGAGCGTTATTAATGTAATTATAAAAATCTCTTTGTTTTAAATTGGGTAATCTTCATTCTCCTATTTTCAAACTTTGTGATATATAATTTCCATGTCGTTTCTATTGGAATGGTCTATTTTAGTTTGGTGATTTCTACTGGATTGATCTATTTTAGTTTGCTTATATAATTAAGAGTTACTTTTTAATTTAATTATGTATTTTAAAATTAGTTTTTTAGATTTTGTTTTTAATTTAATTATGTATTTTAAAATTAGTTTTTAAAATTAGTTCTAATTTAATTATCTATTCTAAAATTAGTTTTTAATTTCTAAACTTGTAAGGTAGAGAGGATTTTGATATTATTTTTTATAATAATATATTTTTTTTTCTTAAATATTTTTATCATTTTATTTTTAATTTTTAATTTTTAATTTTCATCTTAGAGGATATCATTTTGGATGTCCCAAAGTTTTAAACATTTATCATAGTGCTTTCTGCAACCTCGTTTTAGCATAAAATGGGATAAAAATAACATACATGTAAAATTTTATTAATATTTAGTATTAGGAATTTTATGATTTACTAAAATATTTAGTATTACAAATTTTATGATTTATTTGGTATTTTTTATTTCTTTAAAACTAAATTTGAAATTTAAATTGTGATCACTATAAGTATTAAAACTTTAAACCACATCTATAAGAGTTTTTAAGTTTGATGGCTTTATGAATCTTTTTCACAAAGAACACATTTCACTAAATTTAATTTTGTAGGGATAAGAATTTATGGCCTTATCAATACAATCTACTCTTTGTGTAATAGCATTTAAATATGTATCCGTTTACTCACTAATTATACTAAAACTATATAAAGCACACATAATGATGAGAATAAAAGAAAGAAAAAAATTAGAAAATAACTTCACATGGGACAAAACTAACTATATAAAATTATTGTCTTTCTTTGAGTATAAAATGAGTATGATTATATTTAATATCTACTCTCTATAATTTAATGTAAGCATGGCTCCTATTTCAACTATACAAAACTACTTGACTAAACATTGTTCCAAGAACATGTATAATTTATATATTATGTAAGATACACACTAAAAACTCCAAGAAAGAAATAGGTCGACAAAAATTCATGTACATGCTTGGGTAACGCCAAGTACTCTAATTTTTAATTTGTGAAATTTGGAAGAGATGGTTTGGGTACACCCTTATATTCTTGTTTTTAATTTGTAAAATTTGGAAGAGATGAAATTGAGATAAAGACCATAAGAGATAAAATGTTATGGGTGGTAGTTCTATAAAAAAATAAATAGCAAACCTGGTTAGTGATGGCATGAGTGAAAAAAAAAATTAGGAAGAGCCTTGGAACCTTTAAGCTTAATTACCCTACATTTTAGAGATGGAAAACCATGCTTAATATATGGAGAACAAGGTTTGATAACACTTCACACAAATGGATTGAATAGATGTGGAAGTGGGGTTTTTTTATTAGTCCTAAAACTAGTCTCAAATGGATGTTTTTTGTAAAACAATGGAAACATTTTGAGCTCCCCATCGAGTCCAAAGAAGCTAAGATACCCATATTTTCCTTTCATTTCGTTACAATTGGACACTGGAGGCCAGATCTATGAGGGTTTGAAGTTGGAGGTTCATTTCTAGATCCAACAAGGAGCCACCATTTTAGAGCATTTTGGGTCAAATCCAACCCTTCCATCATTCTCAAAAGGCCTTAAATCCCTAAAATTGATTGTCCATTCGTCGATTTATGCAAAGTTGTCCAAAGAGGATTTTTTTTTTCTTAGGGAGTTGTGCGACCCCCCAACTCGCACTTTAGTTTGGTCGCAGTTGCACTAAATTTGGTTGTTTCTATAATTTATCTCGACGTTTCTACAATTGATGGTTTCTCTAAGTTTGACAATAGTTTTTCTAAATTTGGAAAAGTTTTTAAATTTATCTATAGGTTTTTACAATTGGCGGTTTCACTAAGCTTAGCAAAAGTTCCAATAAAATTGGTGAAGTTTTAGTATTACAAATTTTATGATTTACTATTTTATGTTATCTTTTCTGTCATCCCTGGTTTGTTAGTGGTATCAGATCCAACGTAGTTAATTCCATGAGTGTTTCTCCTATTGGTAGAAAATGCACTCTCTCATCTTTTCCTTTCTTGTCTGATTCTATGGTCGATTCTCTTCCATGGCCTGAGTAAACCCTATTCTCTTTGGTTTCCCTACAACCACTCATCTGAAAACCCTGATTTATTTTGTCGATTCTCATTGCAATTATTTTTACCTTCCCTACGCGATCAAAAGTTTACACCCATCATTGCATCTCTATTTTCGAATATTGTGTCTGTCATGGGTGTCTCTGCAATTTATAAAGTTACCTCAACTTCCAAAACACACACTTATGCTTCAATAAAGTCGTTTGAAACCTAAATTCCATGCCCTCATGTTGCACCACTTTTTCTCTCCAATCTGCCCTCAACTTGCATGGCCACTCATCCTCATGTTGCTACCTTGATTATCATGACATCGACCACCTCTCGACCTCACAATCCACACTTGTCATCATTCGAATTTCCACGGATAATATCAACCTTAGGTCTATGATCATCGACTATTCATTTCATGAACCTGTCAATTGTTCAATTCACACTCGCATTGCCTGTGTGAATGGTATCATGTACAGACCACCATTTGTGTCTCATTTTTTACTCCAACTTCCACATTATTTAATCATTTTCATTTCTAGATGTTGAGAATTTTCTTTATAGTCATGGCCATGAACGGGGCATCCCAATAGTTTTTATGAGGACCATTGGCTACTGCTCATTTTTAATTATCATACTAGTCACTTTGAATTGGTAGAGATGTTATGCTAGTATAGCTGGTCGTTTTGAATTGGTATACTAGCATATTGGTTTTGAGAAGAATGATATCATGTGACATTGGTCTCCTGCAAAAAGAGTTCTAAACTACTTGAAAGAAACTCAAGATTTTGCACTTAGGTACTCTAAGGTAGATGAATTCAACCTGATCGGATATTTTGATTCATACTTTGTTGGGGATAAGGAAACTAGAGTATCAAATTTAGGCTATCTCATGAGTCTTGGATCAATAGTTGTCTCTTGGAGATTCCACAACAGAGGAAGAATATATGGAAGTTGCAAAAGCAACGAAGGGGACTTTGGAAATGGCAATATTTAATAGGATTTTAATTACAAATGGGATTTTAATTACATATGGGATTTTAATGGACATGATTTGATATGGTCTGAATATTTTTCATCATCACAATAAATAAAGGGTTTTGATTTCATCCATTAACTTTCTTGCATGAAAAAATATGTATGTTAATCATTGAAAAGGATAATTAGAGTGATTAGCATAAGAATTGCAGATTTTATTATTAATTTCTATATTTTAAAACTATGCTAAGGCTCGTCAAGATTTTACAGGGCATTTTACTATTGGTGGGAATCAATGGGCAGTGTTGCTTCCAAACATCTCTTGAACTTCAAGTTTTTTTGATCAACTAGATTTATGGTTTTGAAGTCATAATTTCCATGTTTGAAGTTGGACAACATGAGAAGTAACTTAACAGGGAAAAAAATAAGTTTGTGCACCTTAACCACATTTCCAACTGGAAGGTTCTCATATGAATTGCACCAAAAAACACCATCTTCTTTATGAAATATTACTATGTGCACATTGACATTCATGTCCTAAATAAACCTCTTTAAATATTCCATGACATCCTTAGTCATACATGGCCCAGGAAAAATCACGTTGGTAGGATGAAATGGTGTCAGTCTTGTCAAAAACAACACTATTGTTAGGAGAAAATAAAGGTTTGCAACCCTTTGAAATTGATTGGCATCCAATAAGAACACTTCCATAATGGCATCTTCCATACATGCACTCTTCCGTATATGCACATATATGAAAGCTGATCACTTCCATAATGACATCTTTTGTATATGCACATATACGGACGATGCATATCAATGCGTGTATAAATGTGCATTTACAGATGACAACTTCCTTAAATGTGCATATATGGAATCACTCATATACGGAAGCCTGCATATACAGAAGGATGCATATATGGAAGACATCATTATGGAAGTGGCCAACTTCTGTATATGCATCATCCATATATGCGCATTTATGGAAATCGTCATCCGTATTTGTACATATAAGAAAGCACACATATACGAAAGGTGCATATATTGATGACGCATATATGTGAATTCGTGGAAGTGGCCATCTTTCATATATGAGTTGTCTGTATATGCATCTTCCATATATGCGGATTTACGGAAGCCGACGTCTGTATATGTGCATATACAGAATCACGCATATACGAAAGGTGCATATACAAAAGAAATCTACGGTAATCCAAATGCGTATTCTATATATGCACGCTTCCATATCTATGCATTTAAGGAAGTTGTCGTCCATAAATGCACATTTATATGCATCATTCATATATGCGCATGTACAGAAGTGTGCATATACAGAAGACGCCATTATGGAAGTGGCCAACTTCGGTATATGCGTCATCCGTATATGCACATTTACAGAATTCATCATTCGTATATGCATCATCCATATATGCGCATATAAGAAATAGCGCATATACAGATGACACATATACGTAAGGTGCATATATGGAAGAAATTTACGGTAATTCAAATGCATCTTTCGTATATGCATGATTCCATATATGTGCATTTAAGGAAGTTGTCGTCCGTAAATGCACATTTATATGCATCATCCGTATATGCGGAATACAAAACGTGCATATACGAAAGACGTGATTATGGAAGTGGCTAGATTTCATATATGAGTCGTTTGTATATGCGCATTTACAGAAGTCATCATCTTTATATGCACATACACGAAAGCTCGCATATACAGATGACGCATATACAGAAGAAATTTATGGTATTCCAAATGAATCTTCCATATATGTGTGCTTCCATATATGTGAATTTAAGGAAGTTGTCGTCCATAAATGCAGATTTATACATGCATTTATATGTGTCATATGTATATGCTCTTATACGGAAGTGCACATATACGGAATATGCCACTATAGAAGTGGCCATATTCCATATATGCATTGTTCTTCTATGCGCATTTATAGAAGTTGTTTATGTATATGCACATTTGTATATACAGAAGCGTGCATATACATAAGACACACATATATGGAAGATTCCATTATGGAAGTGGCCAGCTTCTGTATATGAGTAGTCCGTATATACGCATTTACGGAAGTTGTCGTCTATATATGCGTCGTCCGTATATGAACATATACAGAAGTGTGCATATACAGAAGACGCCATTATGGAAGTGGCCAGCTTCTATATATGCATCATTCGTATATGTGCATTTAAGGAAGCCATCATCTGTATATGCGTCGTTCATATATGCACATATGCGGAAGGTGCATATACGGAAGAAATTTACGGTAATCCAAATGAATCTTCCATATATGCGTGCTTCTATATATGCACATTTAAGGAAGTTGTCATCCGTAAATGCACATTTATACGTGCATTTATATGTGTCATCTGTATATGCCCATATACAGAAGCGTGCATATACATAAGACACCATTATGGAAGTGGCCAACTTTAATATATGTATCATCTATATATGCGCATATATGGAAGCACGCATATATAGAAGGTGCATATACGAAAGACGCTATTATGGAAGTGGCCAGCTTCCATATATGCATCATTCGTATATGCACATTTATGGAAGTCGTTGTCGGTATATGCGTCGTCCGTATATGAGCATATACGAACGATGCATCTACAGAAGGTTCATATATAGAATAAATTTATGGTAATCCAAATGATTCTTCCGTATATGAGTGCTTCCATATATGTGCATTTAAGGAAGTTATCATCCGCAAATGCACATTTATAGGTTCATTTATATGCATCATCCGTATATGCGCATATACGAAAGAGGCCATTATGGAAGTGGCCAACTTATGTATATGCACATTTACGGAAAACAAAAATGTGCATCTATGGAAGCCCTCTTCCATATATATACATTTTATCTTTCGTATATGCGCATTTACAGAAGCCAAAATGCACATATATGGAATCTCTCTTCCATATATAGAGCTTCCATATACGCACATTTATGGAATCTAAAATGCATATATACGGAAGATAGAATGTGCATATACAAAAGATAACTTTTGTATATGTGCATTTTTTCTTCCGTATATGTTAATTTTGGCTTCCGTAAATGCGCATATACAAAATCTCTCTTCCATATATGCGCATTTTGGCTTCCGTATATGTGCATTTACGAAAGGAAAAAATGCGCATATACGGAAGCCAAAATCTGCATATACGGAAGAGAGCTTCTGTATATGTGAATTTTGGCTTCCGCATATATGGAAGCTCTATATACGAAATATATCTTCCGTAAATGTCCATATACAGAAGACAAAATGCGCATATACAAAAGAGAGATTATGTATATGTGCGCATTTACAAAAGGAAAAAATGTGCATTTACAAAAGCCAAAATTTGCATATACAAAACAGAGATTTTGTATATGAAAATTTTGTCTTCCGTATATGCGCATTTTGGCTTATGTAAATGCGCATTTACGGAATCCAAAATACACATATACGAAAAGAAAAATGTGCATATATGAAAGAGAGCTTCTATATATGTGCATTTACGGAAGGAAAAAATGCACATTTACGGAAAACAAAAATGTGCATTTATGGAAGCTCTCTTCCATATATGTACTTTTTTTCTTCCGTATATGTGCATTTATGGAAGCCAAAATGCATATATACGAAAGATCTCTTCCGTATATAGAGCTTCTGTATATGCGCATTTATGGAAACCAAAATGCGCATATACGGAAGATAGAATGCACATATATGGAAGATAGCTTCGGTATCTATGCATTTTGGCTTTCGTGAATGCACATATATGGAAGCCAAAATGTGCATATACGAAAGCTCTCTTCCGTATATGCACATTTTTTCCTTCCATAATGCACATTTAAGGAACGAAAAAATGCACATATATGGAAGCCAAAATGCACATACATGGAAGAGAGCTTCCATATATGTGCATTTTGGCATCTGTATATGCACATTTATGAAAGCCAAAATGTGCATATACGGAAGAGAGAGTCAGTGTCTATGCATTATGGCTTCCATAGATGCACATATACGGAAGAAAAAATGTGCATATACGGAAGAGAGCTTCCGTATATGTGCATTTATGAAAGGAAAAAATGCACATATACGGAAGCCAAAATGTGCATTTACGAAAGCAAAAGTGTGCATATATGGAAGAGAGATTTCGTAAATATATCTTCCGTATATGCACATTTTGTCTTCCGTAAATGTGCATATACGAAAGCCAAAATGCGCATTTATGGAAGAGAGATTTACAGAAGCCAAAATTTGCATATACAAAAGAGAACTTCCATTTATGCACATTTTGCCTTCAGTATATGGTCGGCTTCCATCTATGTGCATATATGAAACCCGACCATTTTTTGTATATGTGCATATATGGAATTGGTCAACTTTCGGATATGCGCATATATGGAAGCCAACCATTTTTGTATATGTGCATATACAGAAGCGGTTAGCTTTCATATATGCACACATACAAAAACTATTTCCATTGGGTTCTGAATCAATGCATCTATTTTCTTGGGGTTCCGAATTACTCTCCAAATTAACTCATAGTATCATTTTTTCTAAGTGAATACTCATAGTTTAAGGAAGATATCAATAAATAATGTATTCAATGTTCATTGTAAATATGGAATGACTCAAACAAGGTTCATGCTATCAACTCTTCTTCTTTACCTCAATATCTACCCCACTATTGAAAATTCCATCACATATTATAACAAAAAATAATGTATAGGTGGCAAGGGTCTTGTTCTTCCAAGGAAAATTATATATGTAAACTACTTTAAACAAGTTATCATGTGTTTCAATGGTGAAGTTAAACCTAGTAGGAGATGTATACTTGCAAGATGTTTTCTTCATAAATGCCTTTACTACGTTCGACCATCTATTATAGTGTTTTATCATGATGGAATTTTATTTTCAACAAAGAAACATCTAAGAACAAAGAATATGATTCCAAATGATTTTTGGGTTAGTGCACTAAGGTAATGAATCATGTTGTATACTTTATCAAGTGCAAGGGGTCTTATAGAGTTAAGCAATGACTTCAAGGTTCACTTTCTTACTTGCCACGGTGAATTTTGTTGTTAGTTGAACACAATTATGGAGAACATATAAATTTTAAATGCCATTGATCTTGATGGGTTAGCTAAGAGGAAACTACCCTATCTAGGATTTTAAGTTGAGGTGGTGGCGATGGATCATGATGCTCTAATGCATTCAAAATCTATAGGAGGCACACCAAATCATACCATCAATCCAAGTGTGTTAGAATGTTCAAATCAAATATGACAAAGATACATATGAGTGATGACATTGAACCTACTATATCGATGAAAAACAAGAAACAACAAAAAAAGAAAAGAAAAAGATGACATATTTTCAAATAGTGAAACTAAAGGAAAATAGATTTTCAAGGATGGGACAGGAAAACCTCCCTTAGATGGAGGAATCTAGTTGTATCTATTGATTCTACTAAAATATCTAAATAATGAGGAGTGGAAAATAGTATTTTGTAAATATTACACATGACATTCAATTGTCTTTCCAAGTATCTTCAAAAAATGAACAAGGTCCAAATGAAACTAATATAAGTAAAGAGAATAATCAAAATTAGAAATATTATCAATGTTATTCTAAAAGGGGAAAAAATTAGGGTGATGGCTATAGTAGTTTAATTCCATACGGTTTTAGCAAATGATTTTAAGGTCATTGCTACAAATGCATCAATTTTCACATTTGGCAATGAAAGTTGTTTTGAGGAGAAGCATAAATATGATTGGTCTCGATGAAAGAGGAATAAATCCTTTGGGTTTCATTCTAGTACAATATATAATATCTCTAATCCCACATGTTGTCCCTTGACCGAGTTTTGGGAGACTCTTGGTCAAGTTGACCTATTTTCGGACTTCGACAACCTGTCGAAGGAGGAGCGCAAGATGAAGTGGAGATCACGGGATCTCAGCCCCCTTTTGGGCCCCTTTCTGGTTTTTTGGAAATATGTAATAGGAATGGGATGTCGGCCCATGGGTCTACCCATGTTTAGGCCTATTTTGTATGTATAAATAGAGATCTATAGGCATCGATAGAAAGGTCGATCGGCATCTATGTGATGTTATGCTAAGTGCTAGAATGGATTGTAAGTGCTTAGTGCATGATTGTAATAGGCTTGCAGAGCTAAGTGCAAGTGGTGTGTTGTAGTGCAAGGAAGAGGGATCTAGCGAGATGCGTAGATCTTCTGTCCTATGCGAAGAAGGGTTTTGAGGCTCTTTGTAGTAACTGATTAACTGAAGACAATAAATAAGAAGAGTTGGTGAACATAGCCCTAGGGTGGGGGTGAACTACGTAAACACTGTGTTATGTTGCTCTGTGCATTGTTTTGATGTGTTTATACCTTCTTTTGCTAAGTTCCTATAAATTATTAGATAGATATGCTCATGCGTAGTGCTTATTATATATGAGAATGTTAGATCTGATCTAGATAGTCATGCTTAGTGCTTGATATGCTCGATATGGTTCAGTTATCTATGTTAAGTTCTTAAAAAGTTCTAGATTAGTGTGAATGTTGCCAAGCTCTGTTTTCTCAGCAAAGTGGATCTTGATTGCATATTAAGGAACTGATGGTGATAAGTGATTTATTAAGTAAGTAATCACATATATGTGTCCCAGCTAAGGTTGAAGACACCTAAGTCTAGCAACCACCCCTGCCTCTACCTCGGGTGAGACTTCATCTGCTTCGCAGGTGTTGCCGAAAGGGCTGGTAGTTAGGGTTTTTTAGGTGCATTATTGTAGCGTTTAACCCCGGGTCTGCCCCTATGCCAACACCACACAACAAAGAATTGATAAGGAAACACTTGGGAACTTGAAGAGCATGTCAATAAAGATGTAGTAGCCATGAAATCAATTGTAACATATGAACATATTCTCATTCAATCCTTAGAAATGTTTAATATTCTAAGCTCATTCACATATGTGTCTCAATGATGTTACAGGTTGTTGATAATTTACTTGACCAAATGAAATAAGTCACTAACAAATGTTGGGAATCACTAGATATATGTGCATAAATGGAAGTAGTCGGCTTCCCTATATGCACATTTATGGAAGCCTGCCACTTTTGTATATGCGCATTTATGGAAGGCATTCTGTATATGCACATTTATGGAAACCACCTTCCATATATCCACATTTATGGAAGCCACTAGCTCATATACGAAAGTGGCCTGACTGTTGTATGTACGCATTTACTGAAGTTATTCTGTATATGCACATTTATGGAAGTGATTCCATATATGCACATTTATGGAAGACACCTTCCATATATGTGTCTTCTATATATGTGTATTTACGAAAGTGGTTGTATTTCGTATATGCACATATATGGAATTTCTTCCATATATGTGCATTTACAAAAGTCTACCACTTCCATATATGCACATTTATAGAAGGCTTCCACATATGGGCATTTAAATAAGACACCTTCCATATATGTGCATTTACGGAAGCCACCTTCCGTATATGCGACTTTTGTGTATGCTCATATATAGAAGTGATTGCATATAAGAACATTTACAGAAGCCACCTTAACAGACGCCTTGGAACAATTGATGAAAATCAAATCCATGGAAGGTTATCCAAGGAGTATGAGGGTGACCAAACCTCCAATGGACACAAATGTTTCGCAACTCCAGGGAAAAATATCGGCACTAACGGAGAATATTCAAGAATTAACTATACCAAGACGAGGATGATCTCAAGTTTGGTGCACAGGATGCTACAGAGAGGGGCATCTGAAAAATGAATGACCGTGCGTGAGGGGAATGGGACCTCCTCACAATTCAATGGGACCCTCTCCAAGGCCAACAAGAGGAGTTGTGCAAGTATTTGTGACTCCACCATTCCATGCACCAGGGCTATACCATGTCTTTCAAGGCAATCAACCATCTCATCCAGCTAAGTATTGTGAGATTTGTTGGACACATGGGCATGTCCCGAGGAAGTGTCCTATCATGCATAAGTATATTATTGCATTCAATACAATACATTGTGAATTATCTGCATCTACAACACATGCTACAAATCAATGTAGAGCACTAGATGCGCTTGTTTATAGATTAGATCGGACAACATTTAGAATCAAAGAAACTCCCCAAGGACCTGGAAGAGACCATGGAGGTGGGGACGGAGATGTATTCAAAGGAGGAAGAAATGGGGGAAGAGGGTACAACCAGATACCTTCCATAAGTACCCCAATTATGACAAAGAAATGTACTCCATTGTACAATCTTGCCGCTAGTGGAGACATTACATTCTTGGGAAGGAGACAGTCATCTAGATTGACCATAAGCCTCTGCAATTCATGCAAACATAAGGAAAATTGCAGAGTGACCACCATCATAAGTGGTCCACATATTTGCTCCAGTTCCATCTGAATATCAAGTATAAGATAGGGATCATGAACCATGTCGTTCACTGCCTCGATCGACCTTCAGTTGCAGCACTAACCACGATGCTACACTCCAATGGCCATGAGATCGTTGGAAGGAATCCCTTAAAGGGAAATGATTTTGTGTGTTTGAAGAAAAATTCACATACATAAGGATTTTTGGTTTCTAGGGGAATTCACATACATAAGTACCCACATTTGAACTCACCTCGGTAAGTTAATCTTCCTAAATTGGTTGTTTCTTTCTCCTGGGTGAAATTTTGCTTCAGATGGTTGTCACCTTTCCTTCGACAAGAGATTATTTGTTGTCGTCCCCCCCTTGAAAAATTTATTTCACCCTACTAAATACTATGGGTTGACTGATGGATACATGTGGGCCACAAAAATTCCTTCTAGGTCAAATCCTCCAATTACCTTCCTTCTTTCTTAATATTTCCTCAATCACTTATCATTCCAAAAAGGGGCCATTCTAAAAAATGGAGCTCACCTTTCACCAATCACTTCATCAACCTAACACTCCTTCTTATGGAAGGAGGAATTCCCTTTGGCACATCAACATGCTTCCCTTTAGTAGTAATAGGGCTCTTCACTAGGGATATGCTTTTCTTGGCTATTGGTTTCTCCTTTTCAATAACATCTTCAACCAACACATTCAAGTTTCTTTGAGCCATCTCATCCTTGAATTGTTGCAGCTCTGCTTTGAAATTTATGTTTTGAGACTGAAACTCTCTCTTTTTCCTATAAAGGTTCTTGAGTTTCCTATGAAGAGGCTGGGCTCTTCTTGCTGCAAATATTGCTAAATCAAGAGTGTGGATGTAAACATCCATGAGCTCTTTCATCTTAATTCTTTCAGATAGGGATTCAAATTTAAGACGAGCCACCTCCTTCCTAGCTTCCCTGAGTTGTTTAATCAATCTTTTGAAGGTCTGGTTGCTAGGTGGAGTGGTGATGTGGGCAGTCTCAACAGGATTTTTTATGGCTTCATCTTTCTACTGCACAGGGATTACCTCTTCCATTTCAACAAGCTTCTCAATGACTTTTCTCTTATATGTCTTCTTCTTTAGAATGGAAGCCTTTGGTAGGACTTGTTTTTCAACATCCCCTTTGAGAGTTGATGACTTTTTGAAAGGATTTCTGACATTTGTGCTAGATGTTGAAGGAGATGAAGAGAAGTGTAGTTTCCTTCCTTTCCTGGTTGTGGCTTTAGTAGAGGAAGGGACCTCTTCTAATTCTAGTGTAGGAGGGGGTGAAAGGTGTCTCTATGAAGAATGGTAGGCCTCCCTCTCTATTTCTGCAACTTCCTTAATGGCTTCTTGGTCTTGAACAGTGGCCTTACTCTTTCTTTTCTTGTTGGCTCCTTCTGGAGTAGTACTAGTGGATGGCAAAGGACTTGGTATTTGTGATTGAGGAGTGGCTGCTATGTCAAATTTCATTTGAGAAGAAGCAATGAATTGTTCCCATGAGATGTTATTCTTTCTCATCTGTTCAAAAACCAACATTCTAATCAACCCATAATGAAAAATACTAGTATCCAAAGCCTTTGATTTGGATTTAACTCTATCTGACATTTCCGCTATGCTTCTCAACAAATAGAAAGGAATTTTCATTTCATATTTTCTAGTAAAATGTAGTAGAAGCCTTATATGGTACTGGTATAGTGTATTGAACCCCCCTCACATGTGAAGCATCTTTGAATGATCTTCAGCATCTTATCAAATTCTTCAATTAAATGACTTCTTGGTACCCCTTTGGACAGGTTTTCAGTTTGATACATTAACTTAAGGAAGTCTTTGGAAAAGGATGCATTCAAGGCCATGGATTTAAACCATTTCTCTCCAGTGATAGGGATCCTTGTAGTTGTCGAAATAGAGGTCTTGGAAACCTCAAACTCTAGGTCCCCTACCTTAGTCTTCAGGCCATCAAAATGTGAGGCAAATTTCCTTGCCACCTCAGGACGACCCCTCTACATATTTTGGCAGAAAGTAAGGCAACCCACCTTTTGAAAAACTTCTCTAGCCATGGGCTCTACCTCAAATAAATGTGTGTCTGCAAGCACAGTTATAACCACAATACCTCCCTTGTGTGATTTCTTCTTCTAAGGTGTATCCATAGTTTAGGGTGAAAGGTTTAAAAGCTATGGTGCAGTGATGGCTAGGAAAACAAAAGAGTCGGGCTTCAATAAGAATTTGATAGTGAATAATGGCTGCCCCTTTCAAGGAATCTCCCCTAACTCAAAACTACTTGTTGGCTTAGGAAACAATGACTGCAAATTTCCCTCCCTTGATTGTTTACATATCTTAAAAATAATGAATATTCATATGCTAGAGGGATCCACTGTGATTATATTTGAAAACCAGGTTGAAAAACAATCCCATTCAAATGGTAGAGGAAGCAACGGAAAATGCAACGTGGTTTTAACAGTGGTTTTAGGTAGCACAATGAGCATATAGGAGGTAAATATTGCTTGGGAACTCAAAACTCAGGAGTAAGGTGAGTAGATGTCTTATGAATAATAACTAGGTGATGGTGACTGTAGGTTTGGGTGAAATAAATATTGATAGGAAAGTGTGAGGGAAAATGCCTCCTCCAATTTTGCAGGCACGATCGCTACCAAAACTCCAAGCAATAATTACTCCTTGAAATTGATATGAAGATAAGGGAAAACATGGAATACCTGGAGAATGATGATAACTCGAAGTTCATCGAATTTTTAGGAGAGTATTAAGAGAAACTCACCCTATGAATCCACCTCAACATCTGATCCTGTAGCACCACATCCTTAATATAAGATTAAATCAAAACAAAACATTCTTAGAGGATGAGATGTTGAGGTGGACCAGTTGGCAGTGGCGCTACAGGATCATATGTTGAGGTGCATTCAAAGGGTGAGTTTCTCTTAATACTCTCCTAAACATTCGATGAAATCCGAGTGATCATCATTCTCCAGGTATTCCATGTTTTCCCTTATCTGCATATCAATTTCAAGGAGTAATTATCGCTTGGAGTTTTGGTAGAAATCATGCCTGCAAAATTGGAGGATGTATTTTCCCTCACACTTTCCTATAAGTCTTTATTTCACCCAAACCTACAATCACCATCACCTGGTTATCATTCATAAGAAATATACTCGCCTTGCTCCCAATTTTTGAGTTCCCAAGCAAGATATACCTCCTATATGCGCATTGTGCTACCTAAAACAATTGATAAAGCCACGATGCCTTTTCCCCTGCTTCCTCTACCATTTGAATTGGATTGTTTTTCAACCATTAGAATTGTGCCTGCAGACATGCATTTATTTGAGGCAAAGCCCATGGCTAGAGAAGTTTTCCAAAAGGTCGTTTGCCTTACTTTCTGCCAAAATATGCAGAGGGGCCATCCTGAGGTGGAAAGGAAATTTGCATTACATTTTGATGGCCTGAAGACTAAGGTAGGGCACCTAGAGTTTGAGGTGTCCGAGACCTCTATTTCAGCAACTACAGGGATCCCTATCACTAGAGAAAAAAGGTTTAAATACATGGCCTTGAATGCATCCTTTTCCAAATATCTCCTTAAGGTACAGTATCAAACTAAAAACCTGTTTGAAGGGGTACCAAGAAGTCATCTAACTAAAGAATTTGATAAGATGTTGAAGATCATTCAAAGATGCTTCACATGTGAGGGGGGGTTTAATACACTATACCGGTACCATATAAGGATTATGTTGCATTTTATTGGAAAATATGAAATGAACATTCCTTTCTATTTGTTGAGAAGCATAGGGAAAATGTCAAATAGAGTTCAATCCAAATCAAAGGCTGTGGATACTAGTGTTTTTCATTCTGGGTTAATTAGAATGTTGGTTTCTGAATAGATGAGAAAGAATAACATCTCATGGGAAAAAATCATTGCTTCTACTCAAAATAAATTGGACATAGTAGCCACTCCTCAGTCACAAATACCAAGTCCTTTTTTATCCACTAGTACTACTCCAACAGGAGAAAGCAAGAAAAGAAAGAGTAAGGCCATTGTTCAAGACCAAGAAGCCATTAAGGAAGTTGCAAAAACAGAGAGGGAGGCCTACCATTCTCCACAAAGAGACCTTTCAGCCCCACTTGCACTAGAATTAGAAGAGGTTCGTTACTCTACTAAATCCACAACCAAGGAAGTAAGGAAACAACACTTCTCTTCACCTCCTTCAACAACCAGCACAAAGGTCAGAAAGCCTTTCCCAAAGTCATCAACTCTCAAAGGGGATGTTAAATACCAAGTCCTACTAAATGCTTCCATTCTAAAGAAGAATACAGATAAGGGAAAAGTCATTGAGAAGCTTGTTGAAATGGAAGACGTAATCCCTGTGCAGTAGGAAGATGAAGCCATAAAAAATCCTACTGAGACAATCCACATCACCACTCCACCTAGCAACCAGACCTTCAAAAGATTAATTAAACAACTCAGGGAAGCTAGGAAGGAGGTGGCTCATCTGAAATTTGAATCCCTATCTGAAAGGATTAAGATGAAAGAGATAATGGATGGTTACATCCACACTCTCGATTTAGCAATATTTGTAGCAAGAAGAGCCCAGCCTCTTCATAGGAAACTCAAGAACCTTTATAGGAAAAAGAGACTTTTACTCTTAGAACAGAAATTTCAAAGAAGATTTGCAACAATTCAAGGATGAGATGGCTCAAAGAAACTTGAATGTGTTGGTTGAAGCTACTATTGAAAAGTAGAAACCAATACCCAAGAAAAGCATATCCCTAGTGAAGAATCCTGTTACTACTAAATGGAAGCATTTTGATGTGCCAAAGGAAATTCCTCCTTCCATAAAAAGGAGTGTCAGGTTGATGAAGTGATTAGTGAAAAGTGAGATCCATTTTTTAGAATGGCCCCTTTTCGCAAGGATAAGTGATTGAGAAAATATTAAGAAAGAAGGAAGGTAATTGGAGGCTTTGACCTAGAAGGAATTTTTGTGGCCCACATGTATCCATCAGTTACCCCACAGTATTTAGTAGGGTGCAAGAACTTTTTCAAGGGGTAGACGACAACAAATAATCTCCTATCGAAGGAAAGGTGACAACCATCTGAAGAAAAATTTCACCCAGGAGAAAGAAACAACCAATTCAAGAAGATTCACATACTAAGGTGAGTTCAAATGTGGGTACTTATGTACGTGAATTCCCCTAGAAACCAAAAATCCTTATGTATGTGAATTGTTCTTCAAACACACAAAATCATTTCTTTTTAATGGATTCCATCCAACGATCTCATGGCCATAGGAGTGTAGCATCGTGGTTAGTGCTGCAACTGAAGGTCGAGTGAGGCAGTGAGTGACATGGTTCATGATCCTTGTCTTATACTTGATATTGATATGGAACTGCTGCAAATATGTGGACCACTTATGATGGTGTTCACTCTGCAATTTTCCTTATGTCTGCATGAATTGCAGAGGCTTATGGTCAATCTGGATGACTTTCTACTTCCCAAGAATGTAATGTCTCCACTAGCGGCAAGATTGTACAATGGAGTACATTTCTTTGTCATAAGTGGGGTACTTATGGAAGGTATCTGATTGTACCCTGTTCCCCAATTTATTCCTCATTTGAATCCACCTCCGCCCCCACCTCCCTAGCCTCTTCCAGGTCCTTGGGGAGTTTCGTTGATTCTAAATGTTGTCCGATCTAATCTGTCAGCAAGTGCACCCAACGCTCTACATTGATTTGTAACATGTGTTGTAGATGCACATAATTCACAATGTATTGTATTGGGCACAATCATATACTTATGCATGATGGGACACTTCCTCGGCACATGCCCATGTTTCTGAAAAATCTCACAATACTCAGCTGGATGAGATGTTTGATTGCCTGAAAAGACATGGTATAACCCTGGTGCATGGAATGGTGGAGTCGCAGATACTTGCGCAACTCCTCATGTTGGCCCTAGAGAGGGTCCCGTCGAATTTTGAGGAGGTCCCATTCCCCTCATGCGTGAACATTCATTTTAAGATTCCCCTCTATGTAGCATCTTGTGCACCAAACTTGAGATCGTCCTCATATTGGTATAGTTAATTCTTGAATCTTCTCCGTTAGTGTCGATATTTGCCTCTTGATTTACGAAACATTTGTGTCCACTGGAGGTTTGGTCACCTGAATACTCCTTGGATAACATTCAATGGATTTGATTTTCATCAGTTGTTCCAAGGTGTCTGTTAAGGCGGCTTCTGTAAATGTTCTTATATGCAATCACTTCTATATATGCACATACACAAAAGTCACATATATGGAAGGTGGCTTCCGTAAATGCACATATATGGAAGGTGTCTTCTATAAATGCGCATATGTGAAAGCCTTCTATAAATGTGCATAAACGAAAGTGGTCGACTTTCGTAAATGCACATATATGGAAGAAATTCCATATATGTGCATATACGAAAGATGACCACTTTCGTAAATACACATATATAGAAGACACATATATGGAATGTGTCTTCCATAAATGTGCATATATGGAAGAACTTCGATAAATGTGCATATACGGAAGCACTTTAGTAAATGCGTACATACAACAGTCAGGCCACTTTCGTATATGATCTAGTGGCTTCCACAAATGTGCATATATGGAAGGTGGTTTCTGTAAATGTGCATATACGAAAGTCCTTCCATAAATGCGCATATATGAAAGTGGCAGGCTTCCATAAATGCGCATATATGGAAGCTGACTACTTCTATATATGCACATATATCTAGTGATTCCCAACATTTGGTCAAGTAAATTATCAACAACCTATTAGGTCATTGAGACACATAGGTGAATGAGCTTAGAATATTAAACATTTCTAAGGATTGAACGAGAATATGTTCATATGTTACAATTGATTTCATGGCTGCCACATCTTCATTGACATGCTCTTCAAGTTCCCAATTGTTTTATTATCAATTCTTTATTGTGTGGTGTTGGCACAGGGGCAGACCGAGGGTTCAATGCTACAACAGTGCACCAAAAACACCCTAACTACTGGCCCTTTCAGCAACACCTACGAAGGAGATGATCATATGTTGAGGTGCATTCAGAGGGTGAGTTTCTCTTGATACTCTCCTAAACATTCGATGAATTCTGATTTATCATCATTCTCCAGGTATTCCATGTTTTCCCTTATCTGCATATCAATTTCAAGGAGTAATTATCGCTTGGAGTTTTGGTAGCGATCATGCCTGCAGAATTGGAAGAGGTATTTTCCCTCACACTTTCCTATAAGTCTTTCTTTCACCCAAACCTACAGTCACCATCACCTGGTTATCATTCATAAGAAATTTACTCGCCTTGCTCCCGAGTTTTGAGTTCCCAAGCAAGATATACCTCCTATATGTGCATTGTGCTACCTAAAATTGTTGCTAAAGCCACGATTTATTTTCCCATGCTTCCTCTACCATTTGAATTGGATTGTTTTTCAACCTGGTTTTGAAATATCATCGCAGTGGATCCCTTCACCATATGAATATTCATCAGTTTTAAGATCTGTAAATAGTCAAGGGAGGGAAATTTGTAGTCATTGTTTCCTAAGCTAGCAAGTAGTTTTCAGTTAGGGGAGATTCCTTGAAAGGGGCATCCATTATTCACTATCAAATTCTTATTGAAGCCTGAATCTTTTGTTTTCTTGGCCATCATTGCACCATAGGTTTTAAACCTTTCACCCTAAACTATGGATACACTTCAGAAGAATAAATCACACAAGGGAGGTACTGTGGTTAGAATTGTGCCTGCAGACATGCATTTATTTGAGGTAGAGCCCACGGCTAGAGAAGTTTTTCAAAAGGTGGGTTGCCTTACTTTCTGCCAAAATATGTAGAGGGGGCATCCTGAGGTGGCAAGGAAATTTGCCTCACATTTTGATGGCCTGAAGACTAAGGTAGGGGACCTAGAGTTTGAGGTGTCTGAGACCTCTATTTCAGCAACTACAGGGATCCCTATCACTAGAGAAAAATGGTTTAAATACATGGCCTTGAATGAAGCCTTTTCCAAAGACTTCTTTAAGCTACAGTATCAAACTAAAAACCTGTTCGAACATGTACCAAGAAGTCATCTAACTAAATAATTTGATAAGATGTTGAATATCATTCAAAGATGCTTCACATGTGAGGGGAGGTTCAATACACTATAGCAGTACCATATAAGGATTTTGTTGCATTTTACTGGAAAATATGAAATGAATATTCCTTTCCATTTGTTGAGAAACATAGGGAAAATGTCAGATAGAGTTCAATCCAAATCAAAGGTTGTGGATACTAGTATTTTTCATTCTGGGTTAATTAGAATGTTGGTTTCTGAACATATGATAAAGAATAACATCTCATGGGAACAATTCATTACTTCTGCTAAAATGAAATTGGACATAGGAGCCACTCCTCAGTCACAGATACCAAGTCCTTTATCATCCACAAGTACTACTCCAATAGGAGAAAGCAAGAAAAGAAAGAGTAAGGCCATTGTTCAAAACCAAGAAACCATTAAGGAAGTTGTAGAAACAGAGAGGGAGGCCTACCATTCTCCACAAAGAGACCTTTCACCCCCTCTTGCACTAGAATTAGAAGAGGTCCATTACTCTACTAAAGCCACAACCAAGAAAGTAAGGAAACTACACTTCTCTTCATCTCCTTCAACAACAACCACAAAGGTCAGAAAGCCTTTCCCAAAGTCATCATCTCTCAAAGGGGATGTTAAAGAACAAGTCCAACCAAAGGCTTCCATTCTAAAGAAGAAGACAAATAAGGGAAAATTCATTGAGAAGCTTGTTGAAATGGAAGAGGTAATCCCTGTGCAGTAGGAAGATGAAGCCATAAAAAATCTTATTGAGACAGTCCACATCACCACTCCACCTAGCAACCAGACCTTCAAAAGATTGATTAAACAACTTAGGGAAGCTAGGAAGGAGGTGGCTCGCCTAAAATTTGAATCCCTATCTGAAAGGATTAAGATGAAAGATCTCATGGATGGTTACATCCACACTCTTGATTTAGCAATATTTGTAGCAAGAAGATCCTAGCCTCTTCATAAGAAACTCAAGAACCCTTATAGGAAAAAGAGAGACTTTTAGTCTCAAAACAGAAATTTCAAAGCAGATTTGCAACAATTCAAGGATGAGATGGCTCAAAGAAACTTGAATGTGTTGGTTGAAGCTGCTATTGAAAAGTAGAAACCAATAGCCAAGAAAATCATATCCCTAGTGAAGAATCATGTTACTACTAAAGGGAAGCATGTTGATGTGCCAAAGGGAATTCCTCCTTCCATAAAAAGGAGTATCAGGTTGATGAAGTGATTGGTGAAAAGTGAGATCTATTTTTTAGAATGGCCTCTTTTTGCAAGGATAAGTGATTGAGAAAATATTAAGAAAGAAGGAAGGTAATTGGAGGCTTTGACCTAGAAGGAATTTTTGTGGCCCACATGTGTCCATCAGTTACCCCATAGTATTTAGTAGGGTGCAAGAATTTTTTCAAGGGGCAGATGAAAACAAATAATCTTCTATTGAAGGAAAGGTGACAACCATATGAAGCAAAATTTCACCCAGGAGAAAGAAACAACCAATTCAGGAAGATTCACATACTGAGGTGAGTTCAAATGTGGGTACTTATGTATGTGAATTCCCCTAGAAACAAAAAATATTTATGTATGTGAATTGTTCTTCAAACACACAAAATCATTTCCCTTTAAGGGATTCCATCCAACGGTCTCATGGCCACAGGAGTGTAGCATCGTGGTTAGTGTTGCAACTGAAGGTCGACTGAGGCAGTGAGCGACATGGTTCATTATCCTTGTCTTATACTTGATATTGAGATGGAACTACTGCAAATATGTGGACCACTTATGATGGTGGTCACTCTGCAATTTTCCTTATGTCTGCATGAATTGCAGAGGCTTATGGTCAATCTGGATGACTTTCTGCTTCCCAAGAATGTAATGTCTCCACTAGCGGCACGATTGTACAATGGAGTACATGTCTTTGTCATAAGTGGGGTACTTATGGAAGGTATATTATTTTACCCTCTCCCCCCATTTATTCCTCCTTCAAATCCACCTTCGCCCCCACCTCCCTGGCCTCTTCCACGTCCTTGGGGAGTTTCGTTGATTCTAAATGTTGTCCGATCTAATCTGTCAGCAAGCGTGCCCAGCGCTCTACATTGATTTGTAGCATGTGTTGTAGATGCACATAATTCACAATGTATTGTATTGGGTGCAATCATATACTTATGCATGATGCGACACTTCCTCGGCACATGCCCATGTTTCTAAAAAATCTCACAATACTCAGATGGATGAGATGTTTGATTTCCTGAAAAGACATGGTATAGCCCTGGTGCATGGAATGGTGGAGTCGCAGATACTTGCGCAACTGCTCATGTTGGCCCTAGAGAGGGTCCCATCGAATTTTGAGGAGGTCCCATTCCCCTCATGCGTGAACATTCATTTTCATATGCCCCTCTATGTAGCATCTTTTGCACCCAACTTGAGATCGTCCTCATCTTGGTATAGTTAATTCTTGAATCTTCTCCGTTAGTGTCGATATTTGTCCCTAGAGTTGCGAAACATTTGTGTCCACTGGAGGTTTGGTCACCCTCATACTCCTTGGATAACATTCCATGGATTTTATTTTCATCAGTTGTTCCAAGGCGTCTATTAAGGTGGTTTCTGTAAATGTTCTTATATGCAATCACTTCTATATGTGTGCATACACAAAAGTCACATATATGGAAGGTGGCTTCCATAAATGCACATATATGGAAGGTGTCTTTTGTAAATGCACATATGTGGAAGCCTTCTATAAATGTGCATATACAAAAGTGGTCAACTTTCGTAAATGCACATATATGGAAGAAATTCCATAAATGTGCATATACGAAAGACGACCACTTTCATAAATACACATATATAGAAGACACATATATGGAATGTGTCTTCCATAAATGTGCATATATGGAAGAACTTCCATAAATGTGCATATACAAAAGAACTTCAGTAAATGCGTACATACAACAGTCAGGCCACTTTCGTATATGAGCTAGTAGCTTCCATAAATGTGCATATATGGAAGGTGGTTTCTGTAAATGTGCATATACAAAATCCCTTCCATAAATGTGCGTATACGAAAGTGGCAGGCTTCCATAAATGCACATATATGGAAGCCAACTACTTCTGTATATGCACATATATCTAGTGATTCCCAACATTTGGTCAAGTAAATTATCAACAACATGTAACGTCATTGAGACACATAGGTGATTGAGCTTATAATATTAAACATTTCTAAGGATTGAACAAGAATATGTTCATATGTTACAATTGATTTCATGGCTACCACATCTTCATTGACATGCTCTTTAAGTTCCCAAGTGTTTCCTTATCAATTCTTTATTGTGTGGTGTTGGCACAGGGGTAGACCCAGGGTTCAACGCTACAACAGTGCATCAAAAAAACCCCAACTACCGGCCCTTTTAGAAACACCTATGAAGGAGATGAAGTCTCACCCGAGGTATAGGCAGGGGTGGTTTCTAGACTCAGGTGTCTTCAACCTTAGCTGGGACATATATCATTGATTAATTACTTAATAAAGCACTTAGCACTATCAGTTCCTTAATATGCAATCAATATCCACTTCGCTGAGAAAATAGAGCTTCGCAACATTCACACTAATCTATAACTTTTTAAGCACTTAACATAGATAATTGAACCAGATTGAGCATATCAAGCACTAAGCATGACTATATAGATCAGATATAACATTCCCATATATAATAAGCACTATGCATGAGAATATATATCTAATCATCTATAAGCACTTATCAAATGAAGGTATAAACACATCAAAGCAATGCACAAAGCAACATAAAATAGTGTTTACGTGGTTCACCCCCACCTTAGGGATACGTCCAACAACTCTTCTTCTTTATTGTCTTCAGTTAATCAGTTACAGCACAGAGCGTCAAAACCATTCTTTGCATAGGACAAAAGATGTGTGCATCTTGCTAGATCCTTCTTCCTTGTGCTACAACACACCACTTGCACTTAGATTTGCAAGTCTATTACAATCATGCACTAAGCACTTACAATCCATTCTAGCACTTAGCATAACAACACATTGATGTCAATCGACCTCTCTATCGATGCCTATAGATATCTATTTATACATACAAAATAGGCCTAAACATGGGTAAACCCATGGGCCGACTTCCCATTCCCATTACATATTCCCAAAAATCCAAAAAGGGGCCCAAAAGGCGGATGCGATCCCATGATCTCGACTTTGTCTTGTGCTCCTCCTTCGATAGGATGTCGAAGTCCCAAAATAGGTCAACCTGACCAAGAGTCTCCCAAAACTTGGTCAAGGGCCAACATGTGGGATTAGAGATATTATATATTTTACTAGAATGAAACCCAAAGGATTTGTTCCTCTTTCATCGAGACCAATTATATTTATGCTTCTCCTCAAAACAATTTTCATTGCCAAATGTGAAAATTGATGCATTTGTAGAAATGACCTTAAAATCATTTGCTAAAACCGTGTCCAATTTCCCAACCAATATATATATAATGGAATTAAACTACTATAGCCATCACCCTAATTTTTTCCCCTTTTAGAATAACATTGATAATATTTCTAATTTGGATTATTCTCTTTACTTTTCTTAGTTTCATTTGGACCTTGTACATTTTTAGAAGATACTTGGAAAGACAATTGAATTCCATGTGTAATATTTACCAAATACTATTTTCCACTCCTCATTATTTATATCTTTTAGTAGAATCAATAGATACAACTAGATTCTTCCATCTAATGGAGGTTTTCCTGTCCCATCCTTGAAAATCTATTTCCTTTAGTTTCACTATTTGAAAATATGTCATCTTTTCTTTCTTTTTTTCTTTTGTTGTTTTTTGTTTTCCATCGATATAGTAGGTTCAATGTCATCAGTCTTATGTATCCTTGTCATATTTGATTTTAGCATTCTAACACACTTGGATTGATGGTATGATTTGGTGTGCCTCCTCTAGATTTTGAATGCATTAGAGTATCATGATCCATCACCACCACATCAACTTAAAATCCTAAATAGGGTAGTTTCCTCTTAGCTAACCCATCAAGATCAATGGCATTTAAAATTTCTATGTTCTCCATAATTGTGTTCAACTAACAACAAAATTCACCATGGCAAGAAAGAAAGTGAACCTTGAAGTTATTTCTTAACTCTATAAGACCCCTTGCACTTGATAAAGTATACAACATGATTCATTATCTTAGTGCACTAACCCAAAAATCATTTGGAATCATATTCTTTGTGCTTAGATGTTTCTTTGTTGAAAATAAAATTCCATCATGATAAAACACTATAATAGATGGTCGAACGTAGTAAAGGCATTTATGAAGAAAACATCTTGCAAGTATACATCTCCTACTAGGTTTAACTTCACCATTGAAACACATGAGAACTTGTTTAAAGTAGTTTACATATGTAATTTGTCTTGGAAGAACAAGACCCTTGCCACCTATACATTATTTTTGTTATAATATGTGATGGAATTTTCAATAGTGGGGTAGAGATTGAGGTAAAGAAGAAGAGTTGATATCATGAACCTTTTTTGGGCCATTCCATCTTTACAATGAACATTGAATACATTATTTATTGATACCTTCCTTCAACTATGAGTATTCAATTAGAAAAAAAGATACTATGAGTTAAATTGGAGTGTAATTCAGAACCCCAAGAAAATAGATGCATTCATTCAAAACCCAGTGGAAATAGTTTATGTATGTGTGCATATACGGAAGCCAATCGCTTATGTATATGCACATATATGAAAATGGTTGCCTTCCATATATGCGCATATACGAAAGTTGACCAATTCCATATATGCACATATACGAAAATGGTCGATTTTCATATATGCACATAGATGGAAGCCAACCATATACCAAGCCAAAATGTTCATAAATGGAAGCTCTCTTTTGTATATGCGCATTTTGGCTTCGGTAAATGTGTGTTTTGGCTTTCGTATATGCGCATTTATGGAAGACAAAATGCGCATATACGGAAGAGGGATTTACAGAAGCTCTCTTCCATATATGTGCACATTGGATTCCGTAAATGCACATTTTGGCTTCCATATATGCACATTTTTTCCTTTCGTAAATGTGCATATACGGAAGCTCTCTTCCGTATATGCACATTTTTTCTTTTGTATATGCGCATTTATGGAAGCAATAATGCACATATACAGACGCTCTCTTCCATATATGCACATTTTGGCTTCCATAAATGTGCTTATACAGAAGCCAAAATGCACATATATGGAAGCTCTCTTCCATATATGTGCATTTTGGCTTCCTTATATGCGCTTTTTTTCCTTTCATAAATGCGCATTTACGGAAGGAAAAAATGCACATATACGGAAGAGATATTTCGTATATGCACATTTTGGCTTCCATATATGCACATTTACAGAAGCCAAAATGCAGATACCGAAGCTATCTTTCGTATATGCGCATTTTATCTTCCGTATATGCGCATTTTGGCTTCCGTAAATGCGCATATACAAAAGCTCTATATATGGAAGAGAGCTTCCATATATGCACATTTTGGCTTCTGTAAATGCGCATATATGGAAGGAAAAATGTACATATATGGAAGAGAGCTTCCATAAATGCACATTTTTGTTTTCCGTAAATGTGCATTTTTTCCTTCTGTAAATGTGTATATACAGAAGCTCTCTTTCGTATATGCACATTTTGCGTTTCATAAATGCACATTTTGAATTCTGTAAATGCGCATTTACGGAAGCCAAGATGCGCATATATGGAAGACAAAATGTGCATATACAAAATCTCTGTTCCATATATGCACATTTTGGCTTCCATAAATGCACATTTTTTCCTTCCGTAAATGTGCGCATATACGGAATCTCTCTTCTATATATGCACATTTTCTCTTCCATATATGGACATTTACGGAATATCTCTTTCGTATATAGAGCTTCCATATATGCGGAAACCAAAATTCACATATACGGAAGCTTTCTTCCATATATGTGCATTTTGGCTTCCGTATATGCACATTTTTTCCTTCCGTAAATGCGCATATACAGAAACCAAAATACGCATATACGGAAGAGAGATTTTGTATATACGCATTTTGGCTTTTGTATATGCGCATTTACAGAAGCCAAAATGTACATATACGGAAGCTATCTTTTGTATATGTGCATTCTATCTTCTGTATATGTGCATATATGAAAGCTCTATATACGGAAGAGAGCTTCCGTATATGCGCATTTTGGCTTCCGTAAATGCACATATACAAAAGGCAAACTGTATATATATCCAAGAGAGCTTCCATAAATGCACATTTTTGTTTTCTGTAAATGCGCATATACAGAAGCTGGCCACTTCCATAATTGCATCTTTTGTATATGCACATATATGGACGACGCATATAAATGCACCTATAAATGTGCATTTACAGATGACAACTTCTTTAAATGTGCATATATGGAAGCACGCATATACTAAAGAAGAATTTGGATTACCATAAATTTATTTTGTATATGCATAGTTCATATATGCGCACACACAAAAGATGCATATACGGACAACGACTTCCATAAATGCGCATATACGAACGATGCATATATGGAAGCTCGCCACTTCCATAATAGTGTATTTCGTATATGCACCTTTTGTATATACATGCTTCGATATATGCGCATATATAGACGATGCATATATAGACGACGCATATATTAAAGTTGACCACTTCCATAATGGCATCTTCTGTATATGCATGCTTATGTATATGTGGATATACAGATGACACATATAAATGCACGTATAAATGTGCATTTACGGATGATAACTTCCTTAAATGTGCATATATAGAAGCACGCATATATGGAAGATGCATTTGGATTACCGTAAATTTCTTTCATATATGCAGCTTCTGCATATGCGCATATACGGACGATGCATATACATATGATGGCTTCTGTAAATGCACATATACGAACGATGCATATACGAAAGCTAGCCACTTCCATAATGGTGTATTTTGTATATGCATGCTTCCATATATGTGCATATACGGATGATGCATATATAGACGACAACTTCTGTAAATGCGTATATACAGACTACACATATACGAAAGCTAGCCACTTCTATAATGACATCTTCCATATATGTGTCTCTTATGTATATGTGTGCTTTTGTATATACAAATGTGCATATACAAAAGAAACTTCTATAAATGTGCATAGACAAACAACACATATATGGAAGATGGCCACTTCCATAGTGGCGTCTTCCGTATATGTGCGCTTCTGTATAAGTGCATATATGAATGACGCATATAAATGCGCATATAAATACGCATTTACGGATGAAAAATTCCTTAAATGAACATATATGGAAGCACACATATATGGAAGATTCATTTGGATTACCATAAATTTCTTTTGTATATGCGTCGTTCGTATATGCGAGCTTCTGTATATGCACGCTTTCGTGTATGCACATATATGGATGACGGTTTTCATAAATGAACATATACAGACAACGCATATACTGAATCTATTCACTTCCATAATCACATCTTTCGTATATGCACGCTTATGTATATGCGCATATACGGATGATGCATATAAATGTGCATTTACAGACAACTTCCTTAAATGCACATATCTGAAATCACGCATATACGGAAGATGCATTTGAATTACCGTAAATTTCTTTCGTATATGCACCTTATGTATATGTGTCATCTATATATGCACACTTTATTATATGTGATATACGGACGATGCATATACAAACAACGACTTCCGTAAATGCTCATATACGGACGACGGATATACAAAAGTTGGCCACTTCCATAATGGCGTCTTCCGTATATGCACACTTCTGTAGATGCGCATATATGGATGACACATATAAATGTGTGTATAAATGTGCATTTATGGATGAAGACTTCCTTAAATGCACAGATATGGAAGAACGCATATATGGAATATGCATTTGGATTACCATACATTTCTTTCGTATATGCACCTTCCGTATATGCGTATATACGGACGTCGACTTCCATAAATCTGCATATATGGAAGATGCATATACGGATGACTCATATATGAAAGATGGCCACTTTCGCAAATGCACATATATGCGTCATCAATATATGCACCTTTCGTATATGTGTGCTTCTGTATATGCACACATACGGACGACGACTTCCGTAAATGCACATATACGGACGACAGATATACGGAAGTTGGCCACTTCCATAATGACTTCTTCCACATATGTGTTCTTATATATATGCAGGCTTCTATATATGCATGCTTCCATATATGCACATTTAAGGAAATTGATGTCTGTAAATGCACATTTATACGCGCATTGATATGTGTCGTTCGTATATACGCATATACAGAAGATGTCATTATGGAAGTGATCAGCTTCCGTATATGCGTATATATGGAAGCGTGGATATATGGAAGACACCATTATGGAATTGTTCTTATTGGATTCCAATCAATTTCAAAGGGTTGCAAACCTTTATTTTCTCCTAACAATATTGTTTTTTTTTACAAGACTGGCCATTTCATCCTACCAATGTGATTTTTCCCAGGCCATGTATGACTAAGGATGTCATGGAAGATTTAAAGAGGTTTATTTAGGACATGAAGGTAAATGCGCACATAGTAATATTTCATAAAGAATATGGTGTCTTTTGGTGCAATTCATATGAGAACCTTCCAGTTGGAAATGTGGTTAAGGTGTACAAACTTATCTTTTTCCCTGTTAAGTTACTTCTCATGTTGTCCAACTTCAAACATGGAAATTATGACTTCAAAACCATAAATATAGTTGAACAAAATAACTTGAAGGTCAAGAGATGTTTGGAAGCAACAATGCCCATTGATTCCCACCAATAGTAAAATGCCCTGTAAAATCTTGACGGTCCTTAGCATAGTTTAAAAATATAGACATTAATAACAAAATCTGCAATTCTTATGCTAATCACTCTAATTATTCGTTTTAATGATTAACATACATATTTTGTCATGGAAGAAAGTTAATGGCTGAAATCACAACCCTTTATTTATTGTGACGATGAAAAATATTCAAACCATATCAAATCGTGTCCATTAAAATCCCATATGTAATTAAAATCCCATTAAATATCGCCATTTCCAAAGTTTCCTTCGTCACTTCTGCAACTTCCACATATTCTTCCTCTGTCATGGAATCTCCAAGAGACAACTATTGATCCAAGACCCATGAGATAGCCTAAAGTTGATACTCCAGTTTCCTTATCCCCAACAAAGTATGAATCAAAATATCCAATCAAGTTGAATTCATCTACCGTAGAGTACCTAAGTGTAAAATCTTGAGTTTCTTTCAAGTATTTTAGAACTCTTTTTGCAGCAGACCAATGTCACATGATATCATTCTTCTCAAAACAAAGATGTTAGTGTACCAATTCAAAACGACCAACTATACTAGCATAACATCTCTACCAATTTAAAGTGACTAGTATGCTAATTAAAAATGAGCAGCGGCCAATGGTCCTCATACAAACTATTGGGATGCCACGTTCACGGCCATGACTATAAAGAAAACTCTCAACATCCAGAAATGGAAACGATTAAATAATGTGGAAGTTGGAGTAAAAAATGAGACATAAATGGTGGTCTTTACATGATACCATTCACACAGGAAACGAGAGTGTGAATTGAACAATCGACGGGGGCGTGAAATGAACAATCGATGAGTATATATGTAAGGTTGAGATTCTCTGTGGAAATTTGAATGATGACAAGTGTGGATTGTGAGGTCGAGATGTGGTCGATGTCGTGATTATCAAGGTAGCAACATGAGGATGAGTGGTCGTGCGAGTTGAGGGCAGATTGGAGAGAAAGAGTGGTGCAACATGAGGGCATGGAATTTAGGGTTCAAACGACTTTATTGAAGCATAAGTGTGTGTTTTGGAAGTTTAGGTAACTTTAGAAATTGCAGAGACACCCATGACAAACACAACATTCGAAAATAGAGATGCAACAATGGGCATAGACTTTTGATCTCGTAGGGAAGGTAAAAATAATTACAACGAGAATTGACAAAATAAATCAGGGTTTTTAGATGAGTGGTTGCAAGGAAACCAGACAGAATAGGGTGTACTGAGGCCATGGAAGAGAATCGACCATAGAATCAGACAAGAAAAGAAAAGATGGGAGAGCGGATTTTAAACCAATAGGAGAAACACTCATGGAATTAACTACGTTGGCTTTGATACCACTGACAGACCAGGGATGATAGAAAAGATAACATAAAATAGTAAATCATAAAATTTGTAATACTAAAACTTCACCAGTTTTAGTGGAACTTTCGCTAAACTTAGTGAAACCGCCAACTGTAAAAACCTACAGATAAATTTTAAAACTTTTCCAAATTTAGAAAAACTATTGTCAAACTTAGAGAAACCATCAATTGTAGAAACGTCTAGATAAATTAGTGAAACAACTAAATTTAGTGCAACTGTGACCAAACTGAAGTGCAAGTTGGGGGGCTACACAACTCTCTAGGCAAAAAAAAGTCCTCTTTGGACAACTTTGCATAAAATCGACGAATGGACAATCGCTTTTAGGGTTTTAAGGCCTTTTGAGAATGATGGAAGGATTGGATTTGACCCAAAATGCTCTAAAATGGTGGCTCCTTGTTGGATCTAGCAATGAACCTCCGACTTCAAACCCTCGTAGATCTGGCCTCCAGTGTCCAACTATAACGAAATGAAAGGAAAAAATGGGTATCTCAGCTCCTTTGGACACAGTGGGGAGCTCAAAATGTTTCCATTGTTTTACAAAATACATCCATTTGAGACTAGTTTTAGGACTAATAAAAAAACCTGACTTCCACCTCTATTCAATCCATTTGTGTGAAGTGTTATCAAACCTTTTTCTCCATATCTTAAGCATGGTTTTCCATAACTAAAATGCAGGGTCGTTAAGCTTAAAGGTTCCAAGGCTCTTCCTAATTTTATTTTTTCACTCATTCCATCACTAACTAGGTTTGCTATTAATTTTTTTATAGAACTACCACCCATAACATTTTATCTCTTATGGTCTTTATCTCAATTTCATCTCTTCCAAATTTTATAAATTAAAAACAAGAATATAAGGGTGTACCCAAACCATCTCTTCCAAATTTCACAAATTAAAAATTAGAGTACTAGGGGTTACCCAAGCATGTACATGGATTTTTGTCGACCTATTTCTTTCTTGGAGTTTTTAGTGTGTATCTTACATAATATATAAATTATAGATGTTCTTGGAACAACGTCTACTCAAGTTGTTTTATATAGTTGAAATTGGAGCCATGCTTACATTAAATTATAGAGAGTAGATATTAAATATAATCATACTCAATTTATACTCAAAGAAAGACAATAATTTTATATAGTTGGTTTTGTCCCATGTGAAGTTATTTTCTAATTTATTTCTTTTTTTATTCTCATCATTATGTGTCCTTTATATAGTTTTAGTATATTTAGTGGGTAAACGAATACATATTTAAATCCTATTACAAAAAGAGTAGATTGTATTGATAAACCGATACATATTTAAATGCTATTACACAAAGAGTAGATTGTATTGATAAGGTCATAAATTCTTATCCCTACAAAATTAAATTTAGTGAAATGTGTTCTTTGTGAAAAAGATTCATAAAGCCATCAAACTTCAAAACTCTTATAGATGTAACTTAAAGTTTTAATACTTATAGTGATCACAATTTAAATTTCAAATTTAGTTTTAAAGAAATAAAAAATACCAAATAAATCATAAAATTTTTACTACTAAATATTTTAGTAAATCATAAAATTCCTAATACTAAATATTAATAAAATTTTGCATGTATATTATTTTTATCCCATTTTGTGCTAAAACCAGGTTGGAGAAAGTACTATGATAAATGCTTAAAACTTTGGAACATCCAAAATGATATCTTCTAGGATGAAAATGTAAAATTAAAAATAAAATGATGAAAATATCTAAGAAAGAAAAATATATTATTATAACAAATAATATCAAAATCCTCCCTACCTTACAAGTTTTGAAATTAAAAACTAATTTTAAAATACATAATTAAATTAAAACTAACTCTAAAAAACTAATTTTAGAATACATAATTAAATTAAAAACTAAATTTAAAAAACTTATTTTAAAATACATAATTAAATTAAAAACTAACTCTTAATTATATAACCAAACTAAAATAGATCATTCCACTAAAACCCACCAAACGAAAATAGACCATTCCAATAGAAACTACCTGGAAATTACATATCACAAAGTTTGAAAATAGGAGAATGAAGATTACCCAATTTAAAACAAAGACATTTTTATAATTACATTAATAACACTCAAAATATTTCCATAGGCTATTAAATATATAATTAAAAATGACATGTTTATTGAAATATTGGAAAATAGCAGTTGCAAATAACCATCATTAAAGCAGATCATCCATTAATAAGAATGGAGGTATCCATAGAGGCATAGACAGTTAGCTAAAGGCTGTAATATTATGGAGATTTTATGCAAACAATTTCACTGGGTATCAACGTCAACGTCGGTACCAAATGAGCGTAAATCTCCAGCAACCAATTTCGGAGTCGCATGACATGAGTCCAAATTCGTAGGGCTTTGGGATCCTTGCAATCAGCGATCACATCATGAATAGCTGAATAACAAACTCATGTAATTCATTCAATCTTGTGCAGGACGTCTTGCTTTTAAATTTACACAGAAGCTTTGTGCGAAATGGTTCCCCTTCTTCGGTTGTCGGAGAGGAGCGATTGGCAAATTAAACGACATTACAGGGCTGGGTGACTCGCTTATTGTCTCCAACGCAGGCTTCCAATATTTGGAGCTCATGGTTCGTATGGTTAATCTCCCAACATCATATGCATCATCCACTTGAAATTTCGGAACATAAACAATGTCCTCCGTCTCCGACGTTTCTTTCAAACCATTAATCTCTTCACTTAGATCATGATCGGCCAAGCTTCTGTCAGGGGAACACGGGCACAAGTCGCACAACACAGGAAGGATTCTGGCCAGGCTCATGGAATTCGAAGTGGAGCCATCTCCGAAGGCGAGATCATCGAGTGGGAGAAAGAAATAGAGATACCCCAATTCTAGATCTTCGTCTGCTGAAAGCGTTGAGATTCGCCGCCTGACTTCTAAGGCTGTGGAATGAGAGACAAAAAACTGGGATTGTCGAGCATGAGCTCAACGGCTTTCACTGACCTTTCAAATTCTTGGACGGCTATGACTTTCACTACATTGGACGGAACTTTGGATGAAACGCAGGAAATGTAATTGGTTCATCTACAGCCTTATGGTCCCTTTCCTCTCATTCTGGTTCATGTACGCAGGAATAGGGTTTGATTGCAGCAGCAGGTGGCTTTTATTTCGCAAGTTCTCTTCGATAAACTCGTAATCGATCCCTTTAAGAGCAAGTGCTATGCGAACTCGCAACACAAAGGGACTCAAACTCGCACCTAACATCTTCACTCGACTCTCTTCTCCACAGACCTCCATCGCCATTTCTCTGAAATATGAAATGTAGAGTTTGTCTCTCCCTTGCATGTAGGTATGGCACTGCCATCTCTGCCATTCCCTTGAATGGGGAATGGGCGGGGATTTGAATGGGGAATGGGCGGTGATGTGCACATTCAAAATCGAATTTTCGAATTTGATTTTGGAGCGCTCTCTTCAATTCACCAACCTGCTGCAGTTAATTGGGACTGCAGGACGGTTCACAGAATTGCTCTTAATTAAGGCGACCAATGAAGAGAGTGACGGCGGGGTAGTCGGCTTCAAACAAACGGAATGGCAGAGGGCGTGGTGAGGGAAAACCTGAAGGATGGATGCATGCCATGGAGTGATATGAGTATGAGTGATGAGGTTCTTATCTGGGGGATAGTGCCACAGCACAAACGAGGAGTCGCTGGAAAGCGGAAAGCTACTGCCGGAGAGAGTAGGCTCGAGGAGAGAGTAGGCTCGAGAGGGAAGATTGCTCCCGAGTTAGCCTACTCCGGCGGGTAATAGGTATGCACGGGACGGAGTCATCTATGTTTCGGTCCCACATGCAAGGGCGACAGCTGACCTTAAGTCATTGACAGATATGTTCTCATTATTTTACCTGTAATGGAATCTGGATGTAACATCGTTTTCCATTTATCTTACCTTAAGTGATCCCTTACACGATTTTCGATTTTTCAAATCTTTTATTTTATTTCAATTTACAAATACATACGGGCTTCTCTGGTCATGCTTACACAAATTTCCGATTTTTCAAATCTTTTATTTTATTTCAATTTACAAATACATATGGGCTTCTCTCTTCATGCTTGGGTTTCTTCGATCATGCTTCTATATACAAAGAGATATGTCTTTCTCCAACGTTAAACTTGAGATGGGTCCCGAATCCCGGTGCCATGCCGTGGTGTACGGGACGGGTTAGCCAACGGCAAGATCGAGAACTTTCCGGGACTCGATTTTTAAAAAATTAAAAACGGTCAAGGCCGCCGCCGGCTCGAGAATAATAGTCTCAATTCATCAGCCATTCAAAAGAGAAATAAATAAAATTGAATATTAAAAAATAATAATAAAATAGAATGTTTAAAGTAAAATAATGAAAAACATGCATAAATTTTTAGTCAATTAACAAAGTAATATGTATTCAACAGTCTCAATTCATCAGCCATTCAAAAGAGAAATAAATAAAATTGAATATTAAAAAATAATAATAAAATAGAATGTTTAAAGTAAAATAATGAAAAACATGCATAAATTTTTAGTCAATTAACAAAGTAATATGTATTCAACATGAATTGATTGCTATAATCCCTCCGGGAGGGACTAATAATATCACTATGTTAGTAGATGTATATTCAAGATATATTAAAAAAATATTATTAATTTATTAAATATAGGTTTATAAATTATTGATTTGATGTTTTTGGTTAATAGAATCTATGGAAGTTTTGGATCTCTAACTTGATCTATTTTTAGATAAATACAAATAGAGTAGGAGAAGAAGAAGACTAAGCATAAAGATATAGGAAAATTAGATACTACACACTTTAAAAATTAAAATATAAATTAATTTTATAATAATATATCTATTAATCTTAAAATATAATAAGTGAAAATAATATTAATAAATATTAATAGTACTTTATTAATAATATGTAATGATAAAATAATAATAATAATAAAATATAATAAGAAATAATAATAAAATCTAATAATAATAATAGTAGTAATAAGGAATAATAAAAGAAATAAAAGTTAGGTTACATTCTTATAAAAACATACTAATAATGTAGTAAGCTTAGATATTGTTAAGTTAAAATATAATTAACACTAGTTTACACCGTAAGTTTTTAATTAGGTTGGAAATTTAATCTATTTAAAATTACTAAATGAAGGAGTGAATATGAAAAGTTATAAGATGTAACTATTGTATTGTAGGGTGTCTAAAAAAACCTTAGAATATGAATCCAAGTGTGAACATCATTGTACTTATACATGTATTATATTGATGTTTAATGAAAATTCACACTTGTATAATCTGTATAACACTGGTATAGAATTGCCTTGATTCTTAGGCTTGATTTAATTTATGGTAGTTATCCATAGTATATCTATGGCGTTTCTCCTCCTTTAGTGTGCAGAAACGTCCATTGCAAGCCTAAATCTTTGACTATTCTCTGCATACTAGTTTGCTTTGCCATCCTCAATATGAGATCTATGTCCCTCATACAAATAGGTTCTTTTTCCATCCTCTTCCCGCCAATCTTTCCTAAGCGCACATTCTATTACCTCTATTTTCCCACTTCCATCATTTTCTTAGAAGACCGTCTCCACGCATAAACGCCCCCATCTCCGTTGTGCATAACCGTTAGGGTTTGCATTTTTCCTTTGGTGTCTCTATTTTCGACTTACCTATGCATTCTTTGCATAATTATCACATCCAAACAATTTATCTCTCTCTAGTCGAAATCTGGCAACTGATAATCACCCTGCAGTCGATACTTGTCCTTTGATTGGCCCCTTCGTCAATTTTGATAGCCTTTACCAGGAATTTTATCTTGTGAAACAGCCGCAAAGTTTCCATGCTACTGGTCTAGCTTGCCACCATTTTACTAATGTAGGTATACAACAAAAATCGAAGGCGTTGAAGGAAGTGATTTCACATCTTCCCCGGTTTCAAACTATGAAACAGGTCGCTCGAAGGAAGGAGATAAAAAGCCTCAGAAATAGGTCCATCCAAATATCGATATTTCTAGCAGGTCAGAAAAGCAATGCCATGGGAGTTGAACCAGTTAAAATTGTGAACCAGAGCCCTAACCTTGAAAAGGATTGGTACAATGAGGTAACTAACATGACCCACCAGAATTGAACTGGCGTTTCCATCTGGCGAGCATTGGACTGATTCCAACGATGGAAACTATCCTTCAAGTTGCTAGACTAACAATTTTGCTACACAAACAATCCGTGTGATCCTTCACAGATCAGTGATCTAAGAAAGGAGATGACCGCAGAATGGAGACTATTGTACCTATCAGTTATTAGGGAGAGATCATGGTTGAAATTGGGAGGAAAATCCTTTATGTGGAAATAAATGCAATAATGAAACACAAGTTGTGGACAAATTTGAAAATATGGCGACGGAAGAAGAATGTGAGAACTGCATGCATGGATTCATAATATTCTCCAGAATTGAATTGAATGCATGAAATTGCATAAGAGTAACTCAGGACTGTTGTCTTTGCTTTCATTTTCTGTGCTCATGTCCAAATACAAACCCTAAATTTTTCAGGGTTTAGGCTGTCGATTTCAAGAATTTCGGGAAGATTGAGCTTTTTTAATATGTGGCCCACTTGTTCAGAGTCGACGTAGCTAGTTTCCAAATGTTGGAAGTTTTTTCTGTCATCCTGAATCTATGAATCGTCCTCAGTATTATATTTCATTGCAACTATTGACAACTTCTTGTTTGGTTTCCTTTTCTTTCATTTCTAATTCCTACTTGCTTGTCTGTGGATGCTTTCATTTCTAACTCTACTAACTTGGTTGTGTGCATCCAAGAAGATTTCCAATTAAGACTTCCCATCTTCGCACCCTATTATCACTTTCTATGTGTGATAAAGGAACAATATATCAATTTCCTATCTCTTCAATTTTATTCCTCGCAATGCATCCCCGGTGTGGGCTTCAGTAGTCGGTCTCCATGGATAGCTCAAGTGCGTGGGAAAACACTGTATTCGATTGTAGGTTGAGAATTTTGGGTGGAGAAAGTGGTCATCGTGGGTTCGATTCCCAGCCATCATTTAAGAGCTCAGGTGATTTTACGTGTTCAACTTCTATGTTTAGACCACAAATTCAATTTTGATCTCAATTTGTGTRCATTCAAGCATCGACACAAGCTTGTGATGGTAATACTGCTACCATTTTTTTGTACACCATTTAAGTGAGAGCGCAAAATATTGAACAACAAAAGATTGTGATGGTACCTCCCTGATGCCTTGAAGAATCGTTGTGAGAATAGAGTTCACTTGATCATGTACAAGCACATATGATGATATCGTTGCACAATTGTGATGAGACAAGGAGTCCATACAAATCCAGAATCAAGGTATACTCATAAATATTGTTTGTTAAGTTAAATAATATTGTTTTGTTGAGTTAAATGTGTTTCTTAGGTAAACATGTGCATTTTTTTTAGTAGAAGCCACACCTTTTATTTTTTTGTATATTTGTTGGTTGCATTTTAGAGTATGATTGTTAAAGGGTGGAGTTGCAAAAAACCTTAATTATGTTCTTAAAATGGATCTAATGAACCTATTAGAGTTACTAAACACTCTAATAATCTCTTCCCTAGACAATACAGATAGGATAAAGCAACTATGCATTCAGTTGTAACATGCTTGCAAGTTATGCAAGCCAAAGAAATACTACTACAAACTCATACTAGATTCCTTCACGAAGCACTTGAGAGAAGGAATCTTCAACAACATTTTAAACCATTCCTTGTTCGGAACCCTATTTACCAAGATTATATTCAAGATGATGAAGCTAATTCAAACCAACAACCAACACAACAACAAATCAGTGGGCCAACTCCAAATTCAATTACAAATGGTGTTCACCTTTCTCCTTCCAAGTGAATTATCATACCTTGGGAAGAAATCAGAAATAACAAGCATTGAACCTGTATCGGATATGAAAAGGATATCACCTTTCATAATCTGGATTACACCAAACCTTCCAGAGTGTTAGATTACTTTAACAAAGTTCACATTAACCTTATTGAGTTCAAGAGATGATTCCAATATGCCAACATTTTCAAGGAGTTGGCCACATGGAAGATCAATGTTTCGATCTTCATCATTGCTATCATTGTGGATAACAAAATCATCCTTCAAATAGATCTTTGACAACCACAAGAGTAAAGAACCACTATGGGTTGATGGATTCTTCGTGATTGTCATGAATAATCAAGAATATATGTCAATCATATCATGAACATTTTCTTGAATATTGACAAATCTTGCAATGGAAATATTTTCTTCTTCTTACCTTGTATTTGACAAAGGGGAGCAACATCAACAATTCACAATCAAGCTTCCAATTGTGAAGTACCATCAGTGAAGCAACAACAAGCAAGTGTTACAAGCAAGCGTGATTGGTTTGTGGTTTTCCTGAAACCACCACTTAGTATGGTTTCTGTGAAACAACCACTTAGTAGAAGACCTTTATCTTCTACTAGACAACGATTTGTTTCTTTCCTTAAACCGACTCTTAGTAGAAGACTTGCTAGACAACATTTTATGGTCATCTTTAAAACAACATTCGAGACAACATTCAAGAACACTTCCCATTAGAAAAAGGCACCAGCTTCAACTTTTAGCTAACTTAGGAAATGTTCTCGGAACCATTAAGCCTAGAGAAAGGTTCTAGAGTTTGTGGTCATCTTTAAATCACCATATTGGTTTTTGGTCTTCTTTAAACCACCATCATCACTTGGTTTGTGGTCATCCCAAAACCACCAGAATCAAAGAGCACATTCAACCATCAACAATTGTACACTTCCAAATTTCATTTTCCTACTTTCATATATCAGCTCTCATCTTGGACTCATATACACCCCTTTGGATTAATGGTGGGAATGTTGAAAACGTAATCTATTTAGGATTATTAGACAAAGGAATATGAAACATCATAAAACTTAACTCTTATAGGGTTTCCAAGTGACCTTGGAATATGAATCCAAACTTCAACATCATTGTACTTATACATGCATCATATTGATGTTTAATAAATATTCAAGTTTATACTATTTCATGTGTCTAACAAATTGTAAGAAGCATGTTTAATGATATAGTACTAAAAATTTATTAATACTAGGTTAATAGTATCAAAACATATAATATCATAGTATTGAAGTAATAGTAGAGTATTATTAATACTATGTTAAATATATGTATTATGTTGCTTAGAGTACAACTGGTAGTAAATAATAATATTATTATTAAGTTATTCTTGATTGTTTGTGGAATGTGGCTCACCTCTTTTCCTTTCCAAGGCTCTATTGATTTCAATCCTAATATATATATTCGTGTATCCTATGTTTTTGAAAACCTTGGTAACTTGATCCTTCTCTCGATCCAGTGTATCCTATGCTTTTGAAAACCTTGGTAAGGTGATCCTTCTCCCGATCCAAGTGTTCATCGAAGATCCTAATATATCGCATGGATAGGGTGTTCAGAACTCCCATATTTTGTGTGGGCTGGTGATGAGAACTTGCATGTAGATATATCTAGGTATCTATTGTTAATGTTTATGCCATTATTATAGTTCTTTGCATTTCATAAGATAAGACCATAATAAGAACAAGATCACTGAGAAATACACATCCACAAGAGACACAACATTTATCCTGAGAAACCCTCTAGGGGAAGAAAACCCAGCAAAAACTTCCTTATCATAAATAGCTTATACAATGTTCAAGAGATAACTCAAACCAATACAGAAAAGTCCTCCTCAAGAGATGCACCACCCTTCTTCTCCTCTCTCCAACTTGTAATTGCAGCTT
>ML778709.1:569716-607596 GCA_009831015.1 Picea engelmannii
AAGAACATGTATGTCTTTTAAAAATAATTAAGTAAGTTAATTCTAATAAATAGAAACATGTGTTTAGAGACATGCACATAGAAAATATAGATGGTGATTTAAGAGCTTTATGTAAGGTATTTTCTTATGGATGGTAGTGGGAACACTGTTTAGGCAGGCATAAAGGGTTGATGTTAAAGTTTTCAATGTCAAATGTTGTTTTTCTTCTCAATGGACAGAGTGGTAAACAATTCCATGTTTCCTTTATACAAGTTGAGACACCTTGGAGACATTCAAACACAATATATTTACAATCCGAATTAACAACATTAATATTAAACCTCCATCTAATTTCTAATTACTTTGGCATTCCCATTCTCCCGCTTAGGGAGTATTCTGGTTAGAGAGAAGATAATAATGGTGGATGATTTGGTGGATTACTTAGAGGATCTCCTTGAGGGAACTTTGAGCTTTTGTTTGTTATTAGCTAGAGGTAAAATTAGATCCATTTTGGTAGGGGGTTTTAATTCTAGGCCCATTTTGTTAAATCCAAAAAGCCATGAAACATTGGGATTAGGCACTAAAGAGAGTCCTTGTGTAGGAACCAATAGGAGATGTGAATTTGAGAAACTCAATCACTACAATGTAGAAAATGGGTACGATCAACTGCCATCAAGAATGGTGGTTGTAGGTGAGTCTCGTGGAAGTGGTCAGAAGGCAGGTGCGGGTATTTACTCCATAATAGTTGGAAAGAGTTTGGACAACTCTCGAGGTTTAGGGTATAGTTTTTTTTAATCCAAGTGTTTGGAGTCTTTCGATGCATGCAAACCCTCATCTCTATTGGTTAAGTATGGTAGCAAGTTTCCTCCTAACAATTGTGGGTGTTATGAGTAGAGTCTCACTAGCACTCCCATTAATAATCTGGAGTGGGATGATGTTGATTTGAGGTTAATAGGTAAGCATCCTCATTGGAATAGTGGGGGAGGTAACTCAACTTTGATTAATTTATGTATTGGGGGTTTGGAGGAAGGAAGTGACAAAAAAAGGAAGCATTTGAGAAAGTCCATAAAACAAAGGTCAACTCCTATTAATTTGGTTCTTGGTGAGGAAGTAAAATGCAGAAAGTGGTGCAGTTGGAAGAGGTGGCTCTTGTCGAAGGGTTCCTAGGTCATTACATTGGTGATAAGGGGTTGAAGAAGTGGATGGTCGGTGTTTGGAAAACTGTGCTAGGCTATGATCCTATCACTTATGTGTTATCAAGGGGATGGTTAGCATTTTATTTTCAATCGGCTTTTGATGCTTCAAGAATTATGGTGGGATCCTGGTTATGAGACTCCTCCTCGCTGCGTTTGAAACGATGCTCACCATTATTCAATGCAAACCAAGAAATATTGGATATGGTTCTAGTGTAGATGAAATTACCTAGGCTTCCCATTGACTTCTAGTCTATTAAGGTTTTCAAGGAGATCGTGAATGCCCTAATACAATTCATGGAGGAAGATATGTTGTACAAAAACTATGGATCAATGGTAGTTGCTTGCATCTTGGTGAGGTTGGACCTAAGCAAGGGGTTGGCTGAGAGCATGGTTTTATAGAAGAGGTCTCATTAATCCACCCAATCATTAGATTATGTTTTTATTACATTCAAATGTGACAAGTGTTAGAAATATGGGCATTTACTTGCAGAGTGTCCTCTTCCTTTCAATGAAAGGGTATGGGTGAAGAAATTAGGGGTATATCCATCTATTAAAGAAGATGTAAGGTTTAAGGAGGGGTTATCTAGGCCAGTTGTGGAAGGTAGGGTAGAAGAAGAGATTCCAAGTGTTGGAAAAGAGGGTACTATGATGGAAAAGGAAGTGGTGGATGGAAATGTTCAGAAGATGGAATCTAAGAAGTGTTTGATCCAAGTGGATATCGGTGGCCACCCACCTTTTCCAAATGGCTCAAAACGGATTTCTGGCAATTTTGGCAATTTACTATTTTTAGCAGGTTTTAACTTCCGGGGCCATTTTGAGGGCCCAAATGAAGGTTTTTTGAGATAGAGGTTCTAAATGATATCCAAAGGGATGATTGATACGCCAAAATGAATCTCCTTGACGATACCTTTCCAACGAGCTATGACATGCCTAAAACGAAGATCGTATGCAAAAGTTATGACCCCGGGAAGTTGATGTACTCACTTACCCAAACAGGGCCCACATGACTTTTGGCGCTTCATCTCCTACGGTTAGGTTTTTGGATGTTTAGGACTTTTGGCATTCCCGTTTATTGTAAAAGGGCGTTCAGAGCCTCATTGTAATCATATTCTTGCGAATGCGAGTAGCCGTCACATCTCTTCTCAGAGATAAGCTGCCACCATTCTAGCGAGTCTTCCACTCTGTATTTTTATAGTCTCCGTACATTTATTTCATTGATAGAAATCGTGTATTACTGTATATCTGTGTTTATGGTTTCATCTTCGATACATTTATGTTATATTATTGAATATCTGTGGTATCTCTGTGCATTTATTTATTATATCTCCAATCTCATTTCGTGCCGAAAATAATCCGGATCAGTGTGACAAATATCCTTCTAGCATAAAAAAAACTCATCCTCTAGTGATAGCTGCCAAAGGTGCATCACCTGCTAGAAAACACATTTCTGGAGGTGGTGGCTTAGATCCACTACCAGACTCTTTTTTCTTTGAAGGTAATCTCATATCAAAACTGGCTCCTTTGAATTTTACTCCTCTTGTTAAAGGATCAGTGTCTGGATCATTGTTAAGTATGGGTGTTGGGTCATTTTATGGTAGGGCGGTTGGAAATTTCAACGAATTTTTTTTAAGGATAAATTTCACCTATAATCTCCTATGTTTTTCACTCCATCTCTAAGTGGGAAGGTGGGAGAGGGTTTGTTTTTAGTTGAATAGGTTTGTGGGTCTATTAGTTTAGGTACTTCATTTGAATCATAGTAGAGGACTCTAAGATGTGATATAAGGCCTTGCAATGGGTTAATAAATGGTTTGGATGTAGGGATTATAAGGGGTTGTGGCCCTTGATTTGTAAATCCATATTATTTATCCCACATGCATTGTGGGGTAGTTGTCATATTATGTTTATAAGAAAAATGACATCCCATATTATTTGTGTGTGAAGTAAAGAGAGCCATGGAACCTTGTGTAGCTTGCACATAGTATAGCTTTTGGCTGTCACCTCATCGACTTGTCATCATGCCAAATCAGTACTCAATAGTCTATGTCCAACCACTATCATCCAAGTGTCACTCAGGGATAGGTCCACTTCACTACCACGTGTCCACATGTGATAGGATGTCTACTTCACTAACATGTTACCGGTCAGTATATTTACTGGTATATATATCGACATATATATCGTTATATATATCAGTATAATACGTAGGTATATATACTGAATGGTATATATACTAACATATATATCGGTATATATGTTGGTATATATACAGATCGAAAAATATACATTGGTATATATTGATCGATATATATATATATATATATATATATATATCTATATAGCGAGGGGTAACCATTGAACCCATTGAGAATGTTGTTCAAACATGAAGCACCTCAATTAGGATTTCAAGAACTTTTTGACAACTTATGTTTGACCATTATTCTATCTGGGTGGGTGGCCATCGATATCAACCTGGATCAATCCTCCCTCCTTAGTAATCAATGGTCTCCATTGTGTTGAGTTCCCAGGGGAGAGAGGGAAGCATTTACTGAATTTGAATCTTGGTGATTTTCTTGCTTGATAGAGATGTTGCATTTCTTAGTTTGTGGAAGGATGTCACGAACTTGTTGTTGGCGAGGTTGAATTTGTTCAACCAGTTGGGCTACCTGAGATGAATGTGTGCAGAAGGATTTGTTTTTCTTTGTATCAATCTTGTCGACATGCTTCTATTGGATAGAAGGTGCTTGGTCCGAGGATGTAGTGGTTTCAGTATCCTTCTGTTCACCTTTTGAACAGATTGTGAAGAAGCTAAATTTTGTAGTATGAGATACTACCTTTCGACATTGTTTAGGTAGTAAAGTAGTTGGAACTACCTCTGGTATTTTGTAGAGATGACCCCCCAAAGTAAAAATGACACTATGGGGTCGAGACTCATAAACAGCATGGCACTTCCACATATATGGCTATCCCAAGAGAACATCACATAAATCCAATGTGGAAACATCACCTAATACCTCATCCTTGAAGGGTTGGATGCCATATGAAAATTGACACTGTTGGCTGACATGAATATATTCTCCCTAGTGAAGCCAACTGATGTTCTATGGTTGAGGGTGTGGTGTTCTTGACAATCCCAACTATTTAACGACCTATGATGAGATGAGATTCTTCTGGCTTACTCTATCAACAATAAAATTCAGCAGGGTCCATTTCACCCATATATGTAAATGAAAAAGGCGCTCCCCCTCTTCAGGATTTGTTCGTTCTTCTAGTTGAATTTCTGCGGTCACGACAATAGCAGTCAGGTCCACGTCGATGATCTGTCTTTTACTAGTATTTTCTAAATCAGATTATGAATCAAGGTTTGTCTCCTTGTCTTTAATCTTGACCACCAATGACTGTTTTGAGTGACATTCATCGGTGTTATGCAAGGGGATTTTGTGGAAATCGCACCATTTTCCTGTGTTCTTCTTCGTCTTTCTGTGACCCTTCTTTTCCTATGGCTTGGACTGGTTTTCAGGAGGTTGTTTGTTAGTGCCATCTTTATCATACTTTTGTTGTTGCGGATTTGCAGACCCAAAATCCTACTTGTTCTGGTGCTTAAATTTCTACTCAATTTTAACAACATATCAATAAGAAGTACCCAGTGATGAGATGTACAAAAAATCCATTTCAGTTTGGATGTATCTATGTATATCCCCACGGTATCTCAGAACCAAATTTCATTCAGAGTCTTTGATACCCATTTTGGTGCACAAGGTATGGAAGGTATTGGTGAACTCTGGAACTTCTTGTCCCCTATCTTGTCGTAGTGTGGTCCACCTCATGTATTGTTCCTCATGTGAATGAGAGGTGCCTCCAAAGTGGTCGCTTGATGAAGATGTGTCTGCTGCTATCGGAAGGTGTTGAAGGATGTGGAAAACATTCTCCATCATTTCATCTCTCTGTCACATGAGAGCTTTCTCAAGCAACAAATGAATAGAATCTTCTGCTCTGTCATTTTTTTTTCTTCTTCCATGGAGGGTTTCTTGGGTGTGTGAGAATGATTTTCCTAAAGAAAGAAAAGCTTGAGACCCAAGTTGATAACCAAAGTTGTGTGAATCTCTCAGAGAATCTAGTGTTTCATGACAAATCGAAACACATTGAGATCAAGTACCATTACATCCGAGACATGGTGCAGAGGAAGTTTACCAAACACCTTACCAGGATGAAGTTTGATTACTTCCATGACAGACTTGGAGTGGAAGAGAATGCCTCCCTCATTGAGAGGGAGTGTTGATTTTTGCAGCTTCCTGAGACATTCTCCATATCATACTCTTCTGTGGCTGAGATGATTTGATCTATGAGCAAACTTATTCGAGAAGGGATAAGTGGGTTCGGGCCTATATCCCAATGTTCCTTGTGCATATCACATGAGGACATGTCAAGGGAGTTGACCTTGATGTCACACACTATGGGGAGTTGACCCTAGTGTTTCTAGAGGGAGTATTCTCTATAATTCCACATGGGAATTCCATGTGTGACAAACATTCTCCAGATCATATTCCTCTGTGAATTAGTTTAGTTTATATGTGAGGAAAATTATCTGAGAAGGGATAAGTGGGTTTGGGTTTATAGCCCAACGTCTCTTGTTGAGAGCACATGAGGACACGTCCCTTGTGAAGAGCACATGAGTACATGTTAAGGGATTTGACCTTGATGTCACACACTATGGGGAGTTGACCTTATTTCTTCTAGAGGGAGTAGCGTCTAGAAGTCCACATGGGAGTTCCATATGTGATATAAATTCTCCTACTATAGTGGTTGTGTACCACTGGTGAAGACTATGTGTCTTTGGATAGTAGTTGTGTGCTACTACAATGGTTTTGTACGATTGCCAGTGACAGAGTGTCACTAGATAGTAGTTGTGTGCTACTAGTGGTGGTTGTGTCCCACTGGATAGTAGTTGTGTACTACTACAGAAAGATATCTCCCTGGCTGAGAGGGAGTGTTGATATTTCAACATTGGGCGAACCTTCTCCTAGATTGGGCTGCAGACCAAGGGACATAGGATTGGGAGAAGCTTCCATATATGTGCATTTTGGCTTCTATATATGCGCATATACGTAAGCTCTATATACATAAGAGAGTATAGAAGAGAGCTTCTGTATATGTGCATTTATGGAAGGACACATAATTAATGGCTTATCATATTTAAAGATGCATTCAAAGCATCCCTAAAGGATTTTCTAGCAACTTTGCATTCATTATCATACCAAGGGTTAGTTGTATTGTTTTTCTTTTTACATACCACCTCACCTCAATAGAGAAATTTTAAATACATATTTGATTTTAAATACGTAAGCTCTATATACATAAGAGAGTACATAAGAGAGCTTTTGTGTATGCGCATTTACAGAAGGACACTTAATCAATTTATCTTATCATATTTTAAGATGCATTCAAAGAATCCCTAAAGGAGTTTTTAGCAACTTTACATTCATTATTATACCAAGGGTTAGTTGTATTGTTTTTCTTTTTACATACCACCTCACCTCAATAGAGAAATTTTAAATACATATTTGATGTTTTTAAAACAATTTACTATGGTCATATTTTAACACTATCCACATCCTTAAAAAACAAAATACTGATCACATGTATAAATAATTTTTAAAATAAAAGTCTAGACTGATTCTATCTTGAAAATAATGAATAATTAAAAAAAATCTATGGATACATAATTGAAATGTTTGATGAAGTATACCATGAAAATATCTACTTGTGAATTTCTACGAAAAACAACATCGAATTGACTTGCATTACAAGTTCATAGAGTTGATGGATATCTGAGTTTCAAGTCATCTCTACTTGAGGGAGGGAAAAAAACATCGACTTGACTTTGTTTACGGGTCAATAGAATTGATGGATATATTAGAAGTTTCAAGTCATATTCCTAATTGAGAGAGGTTGTTGGAGTTGTTGTCATCCCACTCCATCTCTCTATCTCTATCTCTAGACTCTGTCCATGTATGGACATTGCTTAGTTGAAAATATGTATGTTCAATATTGATCCCCGTTGAAATGGGAAGAGGACTATTATTTTCATTTTCACATATGATAGCCTCTTTTTTCTATGACACTACTCCAGCGATGATTAGCCTAGAATATGGTTTATCCTAAAAACACCCAAATGCTATTTTGGTAACCCCAACCATAGTTATCAAGTTTGAATTTGGATTCGGATTCAAATTTGATTCGATACGATAAAAATTCGAATAAAAAAATTTCAATTCGGAAAACACTTACATTATATATGTTAAATACTTAGATATATATACTTCCTTCCTAGATTAATTATGTATTTTACTTTATTTTAAAATTTAAACAACTTCTAATAAATCTAGATAATCTAACCTCTCCTAGGTGCAATTCATCAAGAAAATTCACACCTACCTTTTCCCTCCAAACCCCCTCTTCATTTCAAAATTTATTTATCTAAGATCCCTCCCAACTTGCAATTAATATATGAGTATTTTAAAAATTTATGTGACCACTTCTTATCAAATTTACCCACTTTCACACTTCAAGCTCAAATTATCTCATTTTCTATTTTCCCATCTTTTGAGCTGACACAGGCCCCCGACCCTCAGGCCAAGATCTGCACATGATCGATCTTCTTCAAATCCATAGAACCGAATTAGTTCTTTCGACCCTCACTGGAACCCCATGAATTCGATCCGTGGATCCTTCATGAAAACTCCACCGGCACAAGAATTGCACCAAGCGTGGGTCTTCACTTGTACACGGCCACTAGATATGATCATGACCTTTACCGAAAAGCGATTTCAGGGGTTTCAACACCAATATTCTCGGCTCCTTGTCCTCAGAAGTGTTGAAAAGTTGAACCCCGAAATGCCGAAATGTGTGACCGCATCCCCACTCCAAAGATACGTCGCATTTCGTGACTTCGAGGGTTTTCAACTCAAAGTGCTTTGGCTCCTTGTCCTCGAGATTTTCGAAGTGCCGAACACCGAAGCTCTAAAATAACGAACCCCGAAAGGGTTAGCGAGTGACAAGCTCCCCGCTTGGATCCTGTCCACGTGACCCTGTCCCGTGACCCAATGTTATTCCTTTGAATGCTTTCAGGTTTTCACATTTTGGGATTTCACGATTCTGGCTACAACAGTTCTTGACCCCTCAAACTCTGTGTCCTGGAATGCCGAAATATCGAACCCTGAAATGTCAAAATTCCACTTCAAAGGGATATCAATGGCTGTGAGCCTACCCTGATCCGACGACTTACGTTCTTTCAGGATTTCATGGGTCAAGAGTCCCAAATCTTTCCCTTTGTATTTCCCGGTAGCTCAAAAGCCAAAATCTCATTTCCAGGATTTCCCCGAAACCTTGACCGCTCGCCACGTGTCCACCCAATGATGGATAGTCCTGATATTTTTGAGACTGTCGACAAGTTCTTCCCTTTGCATATACGAGGGTTAAACCTCATGCACCTTCTCCTAGATCCAATCACTATCGGCTCCCTATGCTAGATCTAATGACCCAGATCTGTTCTTCTGCACTCTCTTGTCCTGCTGCTTGGACACGAAAATCAACGATCCAAATCTTTTCCTTTGCCTCATCCAATGGTAGCTGTGCCCCCTCTTGAGCTTGCGCTTCTTCCTTCCCCTTGGAAGATTTCCAAAGTTTCAAAGGCCTTTGCCCTTGCTTTTGCTGTGAATCCTGTATCCTCGGCTCCCGCTTGTATTCTAAGGATGTTGTCCCTCCTGAGCTTTGTCAACTCTGAAACCTCAAAGGTTTCCTCGACCTCTACACTCCTTGGAGGGTCCCTGGACATAACTGTGCTATCCATCCTGAGCTTGGTCAACTCAGAAACCTTGAAAGGTTTCTCAATCTTCTACTCCTCTTGGCTACTGCTCTGTGCGCAAAGGCACTGTTCCTCCTGAGCTTTTGAACTTGGGACAAGTTCACTCTAAGCACACTTCTTGTGTTATTCCTTCTAAGCTTAAGAACTTCAGACAAGTTCGTATTCACACACTCCTTGTGCTGCCGAGTTTTTAGACAACTCAATTCAAATTATTTCTTGCAAAGAAATGCTTCACACCCTCCTGGCGTTCTTCTGCTCGATGCACACCTTGCAGAGCCTCTACACACAACTGTGCTATCCATCCTAAGCTTATCTGTGGCTCTGACCTCAAAGTGTCTTTATCCCTTTCTCTCCTTGAAGGGATATAAGTGCCCTCTGGCAACTTATGCTGAAACACTCCTTGTGTTGCACCTGCAGGGTGTTCAGTAACCCTATAAGTGCCTTCTCCTTGACACTTCCCTTAGAACTCAAAATAGAGTTCCCTGGTGCACTCTATGCACTCACTCAATGCCCCCTTGGCAGAGCTCTATAAAACCTTCCATAGTTCTGTCTTCCTTGAACTCAAAATAGAGTTCCTCCTGTGCACTCTATGCACGTGCTCAATGCCCTCCTGTCAGAGCTTCTACAGAACCTACAGACGTTCTATCTTCTCTGTGTCTTCTGCTACACAGTCTCTCCTTCAAGGTGTTCAACAACCTTGAGGCTTCTTCTTTGAGTCAATGACTTCCTCTGGTGTGCCCTCCTGGCACTTGTCTGTCTGAAATTCTGCAGAACTCAGAAGTACACTCTATGCACTGGCTTATAGAACCCGCAGTGTTTTGTCATGCACTCTTGCATTAAGCCTCAAAGAACCAGACCTGAAATCAAAGAACTCATAGATAGGGAAATCTATATATCCCTGTAAATGCATAGATAACATACATCTACAACATATCATCACACATAAAGACATTCATTCATGAATTCATAAACACATGAACAACAACATGCAGGAAAAACTAGTCTATTTGTATTAATCAAGAATGCCTGATTACAATGTGTTCGAGCTCAGACTGCAATAGAGTCTCGACTCTTCTCTTCTCTACTGACTCTTTCCATATATACAAAGAATATATTTTTTTTTACAAAAGAGGGGCTCCTCAAGCTCTACCCTCCATCCTCACCAACTCTCATTAATTTACATTCATTTACATTGAATGGTTGTCTAGTCCGAATTGGATCTAGATCTCATCCTTACAACTATTTAAGGCAACCTTTATCTAAAGCCTACGGACATGCATGGATTTTGGCTCTACTAGCCCTACAACATTTAATACAATTTGAAAATCGAGAGGGTTGTGCCTCTCTCCTCCATTGAATGCATGCTTTGATGTGATGGCTAGCTGGGTTGGAGTGATGCTCCTGCATCATGAGGCCCAAATCCATCCCAAAATCCTAACTCCCTAACTTCTGGTTCTTATTATGGGAGAGTATAGGGACTAAAGGACTGAAGAACATGTTGGGATTCCCTAAAAAATCAAATAATACAACTTGTTTTTATGAATGAACGTTGATTTCCTGAAATCCTGAAGAAATTCATTCCTTATGGCCGATAGAAATACAAAAAGTGAATGGAATGGTTTTGTCTCTAGCTGGAAGAAGGAATAGTGGAATTTTGGCATTCTTTCTTTCTATCAACGATTTGGAAAAAATTTCAAATATGTGAATTATTTCCATTTTTTTCTTATGTTGCACCCAATCCCAACTTTATTTATCTTTGTTCAGGTAGGTACTACTCCAAATCTGTGTGGGGAAAACTATGAACCATGGATTTCATGTTAATTTGTTCCACTCTTTGAACTAGTTATGCTATGAACTGTATCAAATATTGTTGAAAAGTCAACAAGAAACATGTGTCTAATTTACTTTTCCCTTAATTATATTAGACAATAAATATTAATCTATTATCTCATTCATAACTGAGTGATTTGGAATTGTAACAGAATTATAAGTGTAGTTGAGTGAGTTAAGCTTAGTTGTATTAGTGTGAGTTTAGTGAATTAATTCTTCATTAATTCACAATCAGTTAACTCACATGCAACTGAAGATTCACCACGGTTAACTACATGCATGTTAGTTCCAATGGACACTAGTTGAGATAACAGGTGAAAGGGACAGTTTGGCTATCAATTGTGATTTGTTCACACATGTAGTGAATATGCTTATGAGTATGTACAAACGAGGCAATTGTATTCATTCGATTCATTGTGAGAATTTGAATTTCAGAGTTTGTGTAGAGGAGGCATGCTGTCTGGACACGAAAATTGGCGCATGTATTTTCTAATTTGTGTATGACAGTGTGAGACGATTGTATGGTACTGAGAGCTCTTGGATTAGATTTTTGTATGAGATTGTTTCATGATTCATGATATACATAATATATGATAGTGGGGTTTTTAGCTTTACGCTTTTCCGGTAAAACTTATGTGTTGTGTGTTATTGATATTTCACTTTGTGCATTGTGGTTGTGATCGTGGTTTAAATTGCTTCCGCAAAAGTAATAGTAGAAGCGATTATGTATTTAACAATAGTGAAACTTGTTAGATCAGGAGAATCACAGGAATACATTAATTTGTATCGAAATTTCTACATGGTATCAGAGCCACAGAGGCCACAGAGTCACGAAAGTGAGGTGCGAACATAATTGCATTCTCGCAAGTCCCGTCTCTAGCAGGGTGTGAACTCTCGCACCCCAGACAAGGGCAGGGTGCAAACTTCATTGGAATTCTCGCAGGAAAATACACTAGCAGGGTGCGAACTTCCCTCACCCTAACAGTGGAGCAGGGTGCGAACTTCTTGAGCATTCTCGCAGGTAAATACACTAGAATGGTGCGAACTTGACAGGCAAGTTCGCAGGCTATACACAGGCAGGGTGCGAAATTCCCTCAGGTTTCTCTCGGGTGGGGTGCAAACCTCCCAGGGCAAGGGGAAAGTGAAGGGGTTGATTTTTGGGTTGGATAACATTCAAATTTGCAAGATTTTCTTGCTGCGACACTTGATTCAAGATCGAAATGTCTTTCAATGGCTTGAGGTTGGAGTATGCACTCAAGGGCAGCTCTAACTACATTGCATGGAAGGACAAGATGGAGGCAGTGCTCGACGACAATGGCTTGAAGGGTTACATTGACACAGATGTTCCTAAGCCGGATGCAACAGACACTACAAATCTTGATGCATGGAAAAAGAAAGTAGCAAAGGCGAGGAGGATTCTATTGGAGGGAGTACGAGACCACCTTGTCTCAAGTCTCCATGGGAAAACCACACCATATGAAATGTGGAAGGTTTTGACAGATCTGTTTAAAAACAATAGTGACCATAGGAAATTGGCACTCAAAGATAAACTCAGGAAGATTAAGATGGAGAAAGGCGACACCATTCCAAAATATCTCACAAAGTTTGTCCAATGTCGGGATGAGCTTGGAAGTGTGGGAATAACAGTCGCTGCTGATGATTTGGTGATCTTGGCGCTCTTAGGGCTTCCTCAGAGTTGGCACAGTTATCAAGACTCTGTCAATGGAAGGGAAAAGTTGTCAGATTGGGAACGACTATGGTTGGATCTGGTGCAAGAGGAGTTCAGGAGGAATACTAGAGATGGATCTTCATCAAAGCGTGATGATGAAGAGGATTGTTCTTTGACTGCCAAGGCAAGGAAAGGGAAAGGGAAGAAATTCGAATCAAATTCTGAGTCTAAAGTCAAGAAGCTGGATTTGTCCAAAGTGAAGTGTTTTCACTGTCATGAACATGGGCATCTCGCTACTAACTGTCCGCAGAAGAAGAATAACAAGATGGTTGTTGGAGCTGCAACTGGTGAGGCTCTTGTCTCACAATTTGAGCTTGACTTCTCTTTGATCGCATGCATGGCATCAAGTGCATCGGGATCAGTGTGGTATTTGGATAGTGGTGCTTCCTTCCACATGATGGGAGATAAAGAGTCTTTCATTGACATGGAGGAGAAAGATCTCATAATGCATATAGAGATGGGCGATGATGGAAAATACAGTGCAACTGGTATTGGTACCATTACCTTTCAGAGGGACTCAGGTAAACCATTTCAATTGAAAAATGTTATGCATGTTCCAGGTCTGAAGAAAAACTTGGTCTCAGTCGCAGTGTTGGAGGACAGAGGCTATGATGTTGTTTTTAGCAGTGGTATAGCCTACCTGCGACATAAAGCAATAGGTCAAGTCAAGAAGATAGGGATTCGAGTTAAGAATCTCTACATGCTATAGGTAGATGGTTGTGGTGCCATGATAGGAAAGGCAGAAATAGTGGTGAGCCGGGATGAGGGCAAATTACGGCACAGGATATTAGGCCATCTTCATCATGGAGCCTTGAAGATCATGCAACAAATATCTTTTGGATTTCCAAGGGGAACACTTTCTAGTAAAATCAGTGCAAGGGGTGCACCCTGGGGAAGTATGCAAAGTCCACCTTTCATGAAAAGGAGGATCGTGTTTCGGTAATCCTGGAGAGAGTTCACACGGATGTGTGGGGACCATTCTCGGTTGCTTCAACAACAAAACACAGGTATTATGTTATTTTTGTTGATGAATTTTCTCGTAAATGCTGGATATTCTTCATGCAGAAGAAGGATCAAACATTCTCAAAGTTCTGTGAGTTTAAAGCACTGGTGGAGAAAGAGTCGGGGAAGCAAGTGAAGGCTCTAAGGAGAGATAATGGTGGAGAATACATATCTAATGAATTCAAAGAATTCTGCAGTAGAGAATGAATTCGAAGAGAACTCATAGTGCCTCATAACCCACAACAAAATGGGGTCACAGAGAGAAAGAATAGAACAATCGTGGGTGCAGCACGAGCGATGTTGCATGATCAAGGCCTACCATTGCATTTGTGGGAAGAAGCATGAAATACTACGGTTTATGTGCAGACCGTTGTCCTCATAGAGTACTTGGCATGAGTACACTTGAAGAAGATTTTACTGGTAAGAAACCTGATGTTTCGCATATAAAAAATTTTGGTTCATCTGTTTATGTGCATGTAAACAAGGATGCCAGGAAGAAGCTGGAACCGACTACTGAATTTGGGATATTTGTGGGGTACACAGAAACACCCCATAATTATCGTGTGTATTTTCTGAACAGTAAGATGACTGTTATGCGACGGGATATAAAATTCGATGAGGGGAAATCCATGCGATTGTCGCTTGAGAGGGAGCTAGACTTGCATGCAGAAGAGGAACTGTTGGTTCCCAAGGATGAGTGTCAATATGTGGATCAACCACATGAAGATGTTCATAGAGTGGAGGAAACCACTCAAGTAGAGCCATCCATCAGAAATGGCAGAAAGCACACCACAGAAGCTGATAGATTGAGACTAGATGCTGCACAGAATATAGGAGCCCCTATTTTACAGCGTAGACAAAGACAATCTCCTAATCAATTTTCTGGATACATGGCTCTCATGAGAAAATGTATTGTGGCTGAACCATCTTCCTTTCAGGAAGTGGTGCAGGACCCCACTTGGGTTGATTCTATGGTAGAGGAGTATGACTCCATTGTCAAAAACAGTGTATGGGATATTGTCCCAAGACCGATTGATAAATCAGTGGTAGGTTCGAGATGGATCTACAAGGTAAAGCAAGTTGCTGATGGGAGTGTGGAGAAGTACAAGGCCAGGTTTGTGGCCTGGGGATTCTCACAGATCGAGGGGATAGATTATGGTGAGACCTTTGCACCTGTCGCAAGGTACTCTTCCATAAGATCCATCCTTGCACTCTCAGCACAGATGGGTTGGCACATTCATTAGATGGATGTAAAAACTGCGTTACTCAACAGGATCATTGAGGAAGAAGTGTACATTGAGTAGCCAGAAGGTTTTGAGACCTTTGATAGAGAGTCGCATGTGTGCAGACTCAAGAGAGCATTGTATGGGCTGAAGCAAGCACCTCGTGCTTGGTACACTCGGATAGACAACTATTTCACTAGATTGGGCTTCACCAAAAGTGAAGCGGATGCAAACCTATACCAATTTGTGGTGGAGGGTAAGCTTTTGATCATTGTGATTTATGTTGATGATTTAATACTTACTAGTGATGAGAAGCTGATACACTCATGCAAGGAGGACCTTGCAAAGGAGTTTGAGATGAAGGATTTGGGCCTTCTTAATTATTTCCTTGGTTTGGAAATATGGCAACGACATGGTGAAACTTTTGTGTCTCAAGGAAAGTATACAAGAGAGATACTGGGTAAGTTTCAAATGGAGGGTTGCAAACCCATGGATACTCCTCTTCTAGGAAACTAGAGGAAAGAGGAAGCTACTTCTGGAGAGGTAGTGGATGCTACTGTCTATCGACAGTTAGTGGGTTCGCTAATGTATTTAGTGAATACGAGGCCGAACATTTTCTATGTGGTTAACCAACTAAGTCAAGCGATGGTTAAGCCTACCAAACTCTTTTGGAAGGCAGGGAAGCATGTCCTGAGGTATCTGAAGGGCACATCTGAGTATGGATTATGGTATAGACAGATGGATGAGGTGAAGTTGCATGGCTTCACAGATGCAGATTGGGCGGGCAGCCCAACCGACAGAAAGAACACATCAGGAGGGATCTTCAGTATCAGATATATAGCTTTTTCTTGGTACAGTAGGAAACAGAGATCTGTGGCACTTAATTCAGTGGAATAGGAATACATGGCAGCGAGCCAAGATGCATGTGAGGCTATCTAGATGAGGAAGATCTTGGTTGGTTTGTTTCGTTCTCACTTAGATCCGACAGTGATTTATTGTGATAATAAGAGTTGCATTAAACTCTCGATTAATCCCGTGTTTCATGACATATCTAAGCATATAGATATACGGTATCATCATCTCATAGATTGTGTGCAGCGGAAGATCATGTTGCTTCAATACATTCCTACGGAAGATCAGGATGCGGACATTCTGACGAAGGCTCTCACCAGGAGTAAATTTGAATATCATAGAGACAGGATTGGGGTGAAGGATAATCCCTTTATTGTTGAGAGGGAGTGTTGAAAAGTCAACAATAAACATGTGTCTAATTTACTTTTCCCTTAATTAAATTAGACAATAAATATTAATCTATTATCTCATTCATAACTGAGTGATTTGGAATTGTAATAGAATTATAAGTGTAGTTAAGTGAGTTAAGCTTAGTTGTATTAGTGTGAGTTTAGTGAATTAATTCGTCATTAATTCACAATCAGTTAACTCACATGCAACTGAAGATTCGCCACGGTGAACTACATGCATGTTAGTTCCAATGGACACTAGTTGAGATAATAGGTGAAAGGGATAGTTTGGCTATCAGTTGTGATTTGTTCACACATGCAGTGAATATGATTATGAGCATGTACAAACAAGGCAATTATATTCATTCGATTCATTGTGAGAATTCGAATTGCAGAGTTTGTGCAGAGGAGGTAGGCTGTCTGGACACGGAAATTGGCGCATGTATTTGCTAATTTGTATATGACAGCGTGAGATGATTGTATGGTACTGAGAGCTCTTGGATTAGATTTTTGTATGAGATTGTTTCATGATTCATGATATACATAATATATGATAGTGGGGTTTTTAGCTTTACGCTTTCCCGGTAAAACTTATGTGTTGTGTGTTATTGATATTTCACTTTGTGCATTGTGGTTGTGATCGTGGTTTAAATTGCTTCCGCAAAAGTAATAGTAGAAGCGATTATGTATTTAACAATAGTGAAACTTGTTAGATCAGGAGAATCATAGGAATACATTAATTTGTATCGAAATTTCTACAAATATCACCAAACTCTTTGATATTCAAATCGAAATGTCAATTTTTTGTATTTTTTCCTGATACAGTGGAATTTCATAACTATGACCTCAACTATCAACATGATGGTGTATTTTCCATCCATCCTCTTCTCTATGATTACCTCTATGTTGTCTCCATCGTTTTCATCCGTATTCACATACGATGTGACCTATACATGCATTCACATACATGATTACATGCGTGCACATATAAGTATCATAGGATAATATTAGGAATTTTTAGAGGAGAAATTCCCACCATGCCCCATTTTAAAATATATCCAAACTTCAAGTTACAACTTCTTGACCTTCATTGAGATGTTGATTATTCCTAAATTTCTTCCACTAAACAACAATACCCACCATCAACGATAATGCCATTATTAGAGCTTTTCTTATCATTATTCGGAGGACAAATCCGCTCACTTTTGCTAACATAAAAAAAATTCACCATTAAACATTTTATTCTGCATTAGATAGGGTGTCCAGAATCACAAAATGATCCAACAAGAATGGATGCTAAAATAAAATCATTTATCAAGATTACTATATTCTTTATGCATTGGTAGTGAAAAAATAGAAGTGGTAGTGATCTTTTTTCCATGATTTTCTTCTACTTCTTTTTTGGATTCCTTCTTATGATGATTGTGGAAGATGTATCCCCCTCTTCCCACCACAGTTGTTCTTGCAATATCCTCCTCAATATTTTGCATGTGGGAATTCTATGGATAATTATTTGCTTGGTGTTTCTCGTACTGTATACACACAAAATTGCATTAACGTATCCATTCATTGTACATGAAAAAATATTTCGATCTACACCTATGGTTAAAATGGATCATATATAATATACTGATTTCCCACAAATAAATTGACTTCTCACCACTAAGAAGATACTTAATGAATAATATATATATATTACTAGTTCAATTTCTCAGAATAAATTCTCCATTCACATATACTTATTCTTCCCTTTCATTTCCTTCTTCTATAGTGTCAAGTTTTGCTTCTCCACTTCTTTGTCATGGTGGAAGTGATGGCAGTGTTGATGTTTTTCCTAGGAAATCGTTTCCAAAATTTTGATGACTAAATGAAATTCAGAGACTGCATTAGACACCCTCAAAATACTAAAAAAAAATTGAATTGCAAATATCTATATTTTCACCGCCGCAATACTCAAATTACTAAACAACTACAATATTCAAATTACTGAACATATGAAATTAGAAGAGGGGACTGTGGGGTGTTAGAATTACTTCACACACACACCTAGGATTTATTTTTCCTAAGGTTTTTCCTTATTTATTAGTCATAATTAGTCATTATCGAGTCTCCTATATTTTAGGGGAGAATATTCCACCTAAATAATATTCTCTTTCAGTTGACACTTCAGTTTGACTAGTTGAGTTGAGTTTAGATGTTGCATTAGTTTTGTCACCATGAAACATTGGGATCATCACCATGTTAATGTACACTTGCCTTGGTTTCATCACCATATTGGTGCATTACCCTTGATTCCTTGATATACTCCTCACTACACTCTATTTCAGTCAGATAACCGAAGACTGATTGACTAGTTAACTCAGCTAGGTGGTAGTTCACTCTCGTAACTGCCTGAGAAACTAGACTAGGTTGCAATTTACTCCCATAATTGTTTGTGTGTGTCCAGATCACTCTAGACCACCACTATGGCGCATTAGTTACTCATGTATCCTATATCTATTGTAAATTATTCACTCTTTGAGTGTGGAATACGATTAATGAGAATTCTTTCATTCTTTCTCTCCTTCTTCTTTCTCCTTTTCTCTCCGCAAATGTGTGTATCATTGTTTAGCTAGATCTATTCTGTGCAGGTTCAACACATTTACATGGGGAAGTGATTTTTCCTTTTTTAGCTGATGTTGAATGTAAAAAAAAACAATATTGTGTCTCTGGTACACATAATAGTTGTATTTATGTCGCACGATGGTGTACAAATCATGCAGTCCCATTGCTAGGCATTTCATCATCTAAACACTATCTCTCCACATCCTTGAAACCTAATTAATTTAATTAATGTTAAGTTAGTTTAATTAAGTTAATTAATTATGTTGATAGGTGTCCCCCTATTGGAATCGATGGATTAATCAACCTTTCAATTACAAAATATGATTTGATGGCTAGGAATTAAAAATGTTGGCATATTCTCATTGTTGTTGAATAAGATTGTCATCATTAAATACCATGCATTTATGAATTTGTCTGTTTATCATTACTTTTTTTGTTTAATATTTCGCTTTTACATAATATGATTAAGCATTAACTAGGGTGGCTTATCAAATCATTACTTTTTTTGTTTAATATTTCACTTTTACATAATATGATTAAGCATTAACTAGGGTGGCTTATCAATTGCCGCAGAGCATAATTAACATTTATCATTACTTTTTTTTTTAATATTTTACTTTTACATAATATGATTAAGCATTAACTATGGTGGCTTATCAATTGTCACTGAGCATAATTTTGCAAATCCAAACAAGATTACTACAAGATTACTTGGACATTAACATTTACCTCTTCATTATTAATTTTTTATATATTATAGTGGTGTGAGTTATATCAGATATTAGCATGGAGAGTGACATGGAGAGAAGTGTAATGCAACATGTTAACATTTAACTTTTACCAATTTCTCAGTTTCATAAATTCCGACCCCATGTGGTATAATTAAATACCAATAAACATTTATTGTAATTTATGCCATCTTTAGACGTTTCACTATGTCATGGAGATCCAGTGAGATGAGTGTAATAGTCAGTGTGGTAATGTTAGATTCCAGGTTTAGCATGGCATTTCAGATTTCACCAAGGATTATCATTTTTCCATGATCTCATGTCTCAGAGATTAAACGATGAAGCAATCTCTAAGAGCTTAAACGATGAAGCAATCTCTAAAAGGATGGATAGGGTTTTGGTGTCAGAGGACTTGATGAGCTATGGTCTGATGATGAAAACCTTTGTTTCCATAGTCAAATTATTAGACCACCTGCCAATCATCTTTAAGGTGGACTCAAGTGAAGTGAAGCCTCCGGCTCCATTCAAATTTAATCCCGTGTGGCTAGAAGAGGAAGTGTATGTTGAACCACCTGCCAATTATCTTTAAGGTGAACTCAAGTGAAGCGAAGCCTCCAGCTCCATTCAAATTTAATCCCATGTGGCTAGCAGAGGAAGAGTATGTCACCCTAGCGATAGATTTGTGGGTCCACCTCTCTTCCTCAAAGTCCTTGACGTTCATGAGACAATTTATTGACAATATCCATAGAATCAAGGAGGTCTCTAATAAGTGGTCGATTCAATATTCTAAGAGAGACAAAACCTTCTTGAAGGATTCAGAAAGAAAAATTGCTCTTCTTCACAAAGAATTGGCCGACTCTCCAGTTTCTAATGATTATCTCAAACAATTGTGCTCTCTTAAAGACATCCGCCATTCTCTCTTGGAAAAGGAGGAACAAACTTGGCATCTGAAGAGTAGGGCTCTCTAGATCAAACACAGGGACAACAAATCTAAGTTCTTCCATCATTTCCTGAACTTTCGTAAGAACGTCAATACAATTTGGGAGATTGAGATAGACGGTTCCTTAGCTCATTCATTCAAAGACAAAGTGTAGGAAGCAATCCTCCATTTCTCCTCGCTATTCAAAGAGCCAGTTGGTTGTCTGATCAAGAGATATTGTAGGTCACTTCAAAGTTTGGTCCTGTGTTTACGAAAGATATTAGCCACTCACTTATTGAAGAAGGCTCACAGGAGAAGATTCACGATGCCCTTTTCTCAATGAAAAAAGGGAAGAGCTCTATTACAGGTCTGGAATTTCCAATTTACCTTAACTATCAAATGCAAATTTGGTGACGGTTATTTGGTTTTTATGCTTTTTATTTTATGTTTTTGGTAGATTCATGAGTGTTAATTTTTATTTTTTTTTATATAAACCTTGTTTATGGAACTTCAAAAGAAAAAATGCTATTTGTTTTGGTGGGAAAATAGAAGCATAGCTAAAGCATTTCTACCAAATTCAGTGCAAATTGCAAGCCATCAGTAGTGGCTGAGTCCAAATTTTACATCTAAATCAGATTAGGAGTAAGGCTACATCAAATTTCATTGGTTGTTTCATTTATTATTAGAAGGAACCTTTGTCAAATTTGTAGCTACCCTAGGTTTCCATAGACTTTAAGTACCTAGAAAAAATTATGATGGATACTTTACCTAATAAAACTTAGATTTGAGGGGTTCGGATTTTACATGCCTGAACATTTTGACATGCAGATTTGGTATCTAATTGTCAAATACGTCAAGGTCAAATTCCACACTTTCTCTAGTATAGATGGTATCTCCATAGAATTCTCCCTCAGGTTCTACGAGTTAATCAAGGATGATTTGTTGAAATTAGTGAGACTCCCAAAGTTCTAACAAAATGTTGGGATCGTTCAATTCAAATTTAATTACTCTTACCCCCAAGTCCTAGTCTAGTAAATCCTTTGGCGATTTTAGACCAATCTCCTATACCAAGATTATAGCTAGGTGTCTCAAGTCTATACTCAGTGAAGTCATCTCATAATAGTAGTTTGGTTTCTTGAGAAATATTGGCCCTTCACTCCATCAAAACATCCAATCAGAATGCAGTCATCCTCAAACTTGACCTATCCAAAGCGTACGATTGGTTCATCTAGACCTTTCTTCATGTGGACAGATGGGTATGGAGTTATATGTGGTTAATTATATATTGGGATAAATCTAGTTGGTTTCCTTTGCGGTCTATTTCTTACCTCCCTTTATCTCTCGGGGGTTAAAAATTCTTCACAAGTGTCTATTTCTTACCTCCTTTTTGTTGATGATGTCCTTTACTTCACCCAAGACTTTATCTAGGATATATCCATTTTAAAAGGGATTCTAGAACTGGGATGCTTATTAATGAAGGAAAAACTTGCATCCTCTCTAATAATTTTCCTCCTAAGGTAACATCCCGCTCTAGTGCAATGAGATAACTTATTCTTTCAGGACACTTGCTCGCAAGTGATCCGGATTATTGTGCTATTAAAACCGTTGATTTTGATTATGAGGCGTTATGGGTTGATGACATGTTGTTTTACTGCATTGACATAGATAGGTGCTATTGACTCAGTTTCCTGAGTGTGCATGATTTTGGACCTTGAGGATGCAGAGGCATCGATGGAACCCCTTGGACTCCAGATCGAGTCAGGGAGTGTACCATTGGGGTTTGACTGTTTTACTATGATATTAGTGCATCTAATTAGATGGTATGATATGGATATGTTATGACATGATTTGTTGATGATGCAGGCAGATGATATCTTGCCAACCAGACTCACATATGGAGTAAAGGGGTCACACACGACTACTAGAGATATTGAGGGAGAGGGGTGGACAATAGCCCTGCCATAGCCTACTAGCACTCCCGTCGTGGCTTGAACTGTAGGTTAACGATTACCTAGTTTGAGAGGACCCACGATGCCATGAGGGAAGAATGCGATAGTTGCTCACGATGATTCTAAGGGGCACGCAATAAGGAGGGGGCCTTATTCCTTAGAGGCCTTTAGTCTTCCACAAGTTCACCTGGCAGAGTATTGACTCTAGGGGTTATTGATGTCTACCAAGTCAGTCAAGAGGTGAGTGGCACCCTTGGAGCACGTGGTGCGTCCTGAAGGGAACGTCGTGCAAGAAAAATGGAGAGTGTCTAGTGGCACCCTTGGAGCGCGTACTGCATCCTGAAGGGAACATCGTGCAAGGGAACCGATGAGGTGAGTGGCACCCTTGGAGCACCTAGTGAGTCTTGAAGGGCACGTCGCGTTGGGGTTTGATTATTTTACTGTGATATTAGTGCATCTAATTAGATGGTATGATATGGATATGTTATGACATGATTTATTGATGATGCAGGTTGACAATAGCTTGCCGATCAGACTCACATATGGAGTAAAGGGGTCACACACGACTACCAGAGATGTTGAGGGAGAGGTGTGGACAACAAACCTGCCATATCCTACTAGCACTCCCGCCGTGGCTCAAACTGTAGGTTAACGGTTACCTAGTTCAAGAGGACCCGCGATGTCGTGAGGGTAGACTGCGACAATCACTCACGATGATTCTAATTCATGTGCAATAAGGAGGGGGACTTATTCCTTAGAGGCCTTTAGTATCCCACAATTTCACCTGGCAGAGTATTGACTCCATGGATTATTGATGTCTACCAAGTCAGTCAAGAGGCGAGTGGCACCCTTGGAGAACCTAGTGCGTCCTGAAGGGCACGTCGTGTTGTTGTTTATAGAGGGATGAACCTAGATGGCATTAAGACGAATAACATGTTAAGTAAATTTTAAAACAATTTCCCTAATTAAATGACGCCCAGTACGAAATTTAAGGTCTAAGTCTAAATTACGCTAGTGGTAAAATTTGGTCTACCTTTAAAAAAAAAATAAAGAAATAAAATAATAATAATTAAAATAAAAACAACGTAAATAATAATTATGATCTTCATAAAATATTGTAACACGAAGGGAGTAAGAAATTTAAATTATTCATAAAAAACATTTGTTGGAATTAATTGTTTTATCTTATTGATAATTTAAAATATACTAATTAATTGATAAAAGGGAAAAAGGGTTAAAATTCCACACCTGTCTTTTTGAGTTCTAAGCAAAAAGGGGAAAGAGGAAAAATCTAAAATTTTAGGAAACTAGGAAAAGAGGTAAACATAAAAAAATGGGGGAAAAAGGGGGAACATAAGGGAAAAAGCAGAAAGTCAAACTTAGTAAAGAATCTACCATTTAAGAACTTTCTAATTTAAACTGAACTAGCAATTTAATAAAAGGGAAAGCTATTAAAACTTGTAAGAGAATTTGGGGACACCCAGGAGTGATTCTAGGAGTAAATCTAGGTGGGTGAGGGAAATAAGATAATTAATTAATTAAAGAAATTAAATAATGGAGGAATGAAGGGGATGGGTGGCACTTGTACGGAGAAGAATTTTTAGGAATTTTTTTTTTAAACTTTAATTAAATGAGATTTTAGGAAAGAAAGGAAGTTTGAAAATCTATAAAATGAAGGAAGGAGAAGGATGTAGGATCATCTTTTGTTTGCATAACGTTACACTGTAGAAATATCTACTTGACTGATTTACTCGTGGGAGTTGGAATACCCAGCTCGGAGAGGAGTGGTAGCTCGGCCTTGCAAGGCGAGGTGGGAGCTAGACGAAACCTCTGGATAGTGTGTGTGGCCCCTTTGCATCTCAGGGGGCTAAGGGGGAAGAATAGTACCCCTAGCATTGGCTGGGAGGTACCAGTGAAGTCTCGACGGTCAGCAAGCGGGAGTTGCCCAGAGCACGTGGGACGTCCTTCAAAGTAGGCGAATAGGCAACGGTACACTTTCTTCATTTGAATGGTAGATTGTTGTAGGATTTATGGTTTGCATCTGCATGATTGTTGGGTAGTTAAACTGGTTGTCTAGTTTCATGACTAAAGTTTTTATGGCTTAGTTGTTTGATTGACTGATTAACTTCCCATGACCTTTGTTTCTTGGCATGTCGGAACCACCCTGTGGTGTTGGTTGTGGCCATATTGGTTGTTTTCATTTCATCCCTAGCTCTTCAGTCCTCGCCTGAGCAGTCCGCCAGGAGCCTGATCTACGGTCGTCGCCTTAGCGTTAAAAGACATATGGATCTCAACGCCCTGCTTTTCTGTGTGAGGATGATGAGCAAAGGATGAACCTGTCCGCCGTCTCCCCCTTTTGATGGTTCTTAGTTGATTAATGGTCTTGCGCCTTACTGCATCATTTACCTCTGAGGTGGTTTTTCTTCCAATAGCAAATTGCTTATTGTCTTCTACGATTAATCCCTACGTTTGCTTGGGCTCTGCTTGATACCTTACCTCTGTGTTTTATTGTGTTAATGGCGATTGATATTGTTCCTTGACTTATGTTGTGATTGTTACTGATCTCATGACTATGATAAGCACTACTATTCACTCAACCTTTATTTTTGGGGTGCAATTTGTTTTGAGGTAAACTCAACAACTTTTGGGTGGGTATTACTCAGATTTTTGTTGCTTGGAACCGGTGATTTGATAATGAAACTCAACACCTCTCTTCTGTGATTTTTACCCTAGTGATTACTTCAATATGTCTGCGAGGGTAATGATTTATCTCTACATTTTGTGAGAGATCCCTTACCTCTGCATTGTTTTTTTTTAATTATTTATTTCTGGGATTTTTCTCCATGATTGGGAGACCTGGGATGATTCCCTCACTCCTCTCTCTTTACCCATCGAAATCACACTCCTTTTCTTAGCAAACTCGTGGTCATCTTAACAGTGATTTTTTTTCACATCTTATACACAACGAATTTGCCCTTCTATGCTCAATGAGTTCATGGTCATCTTACCAGTGATTTTTCACAGCTTCTACACAATGAATTTGCCCTCCTATGCTCAATGAATTCGTGGTCATCTTACCAATGATTTTTCACTGCTTATACACAACGAATTTTCCCTCCTATGCTCAAGAATTCGTGGTCATCTTACCAGTGGTTTTTCATAGCTTATACACAACAAATTTTCCCTCCTATGCTCAGGAATTTGTGGTCATCTTACCAGTGATTTCTCACTGCTCTTACATAGCGAATTTTCCCCCTATGCTCAAGGAATTCGTGGTCATTTTACCAGCGATTTTCACTAATTTAACTAAGCTAGGTTGTGCTCCTTGGTGAGTGAATTTGTAGTCCTTTTTCTAATGATTTTGACTACCTTAACTCAGAAAGGTTCTACTTCTTACCTCAGTGGAATCACAACCTTTTTCTCTGCGTTTTCACCGGTGTTTACCTCTGCGATTTTCTTGGTGGGTAAACTGTGAGAGGGCTTCTTCATTTAACCCTAGTCAATTCCTTCCCTAAGAATTTTGTTGCCTTAATCAACTAGGAATTGCCCATTGAAATGGGAATGAACTTGTAGTTTTTGACCACGAATTGCCTTTAAGCTGAGACGGTGTTTGCCCTTAAAATGTTGGACTGTGTTGGTTTTTCTTTGGATAGGTTTTCCTTAAAGGTTGACTGAGCGTGGCGGTTGAATGGACAAAATAACCCTACTTTAAAGATCCTGTCTTGTCCCGGTAGATTCTTTAATTTTTGACAGCTTGTTTTGGCTCGATCAATAAAGCTAGATGACAGGTTGAGATTTATTTGCATGTCAGTATTTAATAGTAGCATTCTACTTATTTTAGTTAATGATTCATTTAATGTTAATGGCCGGTGGATTGAGATTTGGATTAATTTAGAATTAGATGACAGGTTGAGATTTATTTAATAATAGCAATAATAGCAATAGCAATCTACTTTATTTAATAAGAGCAATCTGCTTTATTTTAGTTAATGTTTCATAATAGCAATCTACATTATTTAGTTAGTGTTTAATAATACCAAGCTACTTTATTTTAGTTAATGTTTCAATTAATGTTAATGGCTAGTAGATTGAGATTTGGATTAAATTAGAATTGCCCAATTGGAATGTATAATGATTAAAGTTTGAATGGAGAATTGTTGGAGTCATGCTTATGTAGCTCTTAATTCGTTTCCGCCTTGAATTAATTTGATAGTTGTATTGTGTCATGAATAAATGAGAAGCATGGTTGATTATGTAATTGTTCTCTTAGCAATTTTAAAACCAAGTGGGTTACTCTTGCACCATTAAGAGATGTTGACGTATGATCGAAGTGTATGTTTATAATAGAATTTATGCACCATGAAATTTTAGGATGTGAGACTAATTATGTAATTTGATTACCTTGGTCCATGAATTAATTGATATTTATTTTGCACCATGATTTGTATGGACAGTCATGGGTGTAGTTACTTCATCCACCACTAAAATTTTAATTATAGTTGAATTTAATGATGGATTATTCCCACGCCTTGAAGTAAAGTAGATGTTTGCTAATGCACCTTGAAGATAAAATAAAGTTGATTACATTGTGCATAAACTTATGTCGTTTTATGATGTATTTAGTAATCAAATTCTCTTGCACCTTGGAATTTATGTGATGGGTGATTGATTCATAGAAAATTATCGCACATTGATCATCGTTGATGTTGTTGACTTAACATATTTAGTTTTGGTCTTGATTGTGCTAGTGGGATGTAGAGACCTCCTTGTTCCTCAGAACAGTCACCAGCTCTGAGACCTTAAATGGTCAAAATCGATGGGAACCTAGGCTTGAGCGTTGCTTATGTGTCCTGGAGGTCCTAACCATTGCAGGGTAGGATTCGAGGGTAGTCATTCTTATTCTTCATCGGCCGAATGTCGTACGTTTCTTCCAGGGGCTTGATGTGCTTTTATGATTGGTCGTTATGTTGTTTTCGTGTGAGTTGCATGCGTTGGTTCGTTGTCGTGTTGCAATGTTGAGTATAGTGTCATTATTACCTTCCTACACACACAAAAAAAAATAATAATTAGTGATGCTTTTACCAGTTGTAAGGCGTAGGAGTCATACAAGATGGGGTTGTTACATGTGGTATCGGAGCAGGTTCAACCCGTGACTTGGGATCACTACGGCTTTCATTAATATGATTGATTATACTATTGTTGATCGAGCTGACTTGTGTGCATTTAGGTAATCATGGTTAGAGAATGTTGCAGAGGCAGACGACGGGGTGCTAGGGGAGGAGGCGTGATGCCTCCAGTAGCATTCACGCCTAAGGGGTCTAACCCCCAGGGAGACGAGAAGGTTCTTAGACAGGAGAAGATAACAGTTGGTGATGTAGTCGAAATGATGAGATCCTTTCAACACATGCCTAAGGCTCTGATCAATCATTTGGATAGAGATGAGGCCAGGGCATCGGCACCCACTGAGGTTCCACTGCATGCTCCAGTCAGTACTAGTAGCATTCACCGTGAGCTCGAGAAGGTCAAATTTCCCGAGTTCATTTATGCCCCGGACAGTGCAGTGGTCGAGGCTTGGTTGGAGAACATGGCGATGTGCTTCGCACTTCTTGATTATACCTCCAACATGAAGGTCTGCATGGTGGTATTTCAACTAAAGGAGAGCACTCTTCTATGGTGGAAGATGCTCCTACCACAACTGAACATGGCCGTCGAAGATGTGTCATGGGAACTGTTCGAGGAACGGTTTCAAGAGAGGTACCTTTCAGAGGAATTCATTGAGCGTCAGCTCAATGAGTTCAATGCCTTACAACAGGGCAGCCATACGGTGCCCGAGTACAAGGCTCATTTTATGGAGCTGCTTCGGTATGCTCCACATCTTAAAACTGAGAAACTTAAGGTCAAAAACTTCATGTTTGGTTTGAACGATACCCTACATGCAAAGGTTAGGATTTTGATGCCTCAAACCTTGCATGATGCCCTCCAGAAGGCCCTCATAACAGAGGAGGAGCTTATCAGCCGGGATTAGACAAGGACACCAGTGAGACCAGTAGGGAAAGTTTCATCTGGAGCACCCTAGCATCAGACACCAACCAGACATACGCCGGGATATTGTGGCTTCTAGAGGGGATCCACTTTCACTACACCTCAGGGACCGAAGCCTCAACAGCGGACACCTTCTCAGGGACCACAGCATCAACAGTAGCCTTGCCCGCAACAACAATAGTTTATGCCTGCTTAGTAGAACAGAATAGGATTCCAGGCCGGTGGGCCATCATCTTCTATTTCGGGTACTAGGACTACTGGGCTGAAGAAGGGGTGTTGGACGTGTAGGGAGCCACACTACTAGCGCGATTGCCCTGTGGAGAGGACTAGAGCGTCTGGATCAGAAGGACCCACTATCGTGGGAGATATGGGTAAGGCCCATTAGATTTATGTAGCGGTGAATAACTGCCAGGCAGAGAATCAGTAGACTATGCTCGAGACGACAGGTATCGTCATTGACCAGACGCTTAGTATTTTGATAGATCTCGGTGCTACCGAGAGTTTCATTTCAGGTGTAGAACTAAAAAGGATTAAGGTAAAGGCAGTAGAATAGGACGAGTTTAGCTTCATAGAGATGGATTTAGGAGCCAAATAAAAGGTTGGAGGAAAGGTTACGGGCTGTGTCCTTAACCTAGGAGAGTTTGTCACAAGGGCCAACCTCTACGTCATGATCCTAGGATCTTATGATGTCGTGATTGGCATGGATTGGTTGGAATCGTAGGAGGCGATACTCAACTGTACGACAAAATGGTTGAGCTTGGTCAATGACGAGGGATAGAGACATGTGATTGTAGGCTAGAACCAGAGAGTTTCCCTAAGGTTCATCTCTTCCTTGCAACTTCGGAAGAGCATGTGCAAGGGGTGCAAGCTTTATGTGATCCTTGCGTTAAACGAGAAGGGAGTAGCAGAAGATTTAGAAAACCTTCCGGTGGTGAGAGAGTTTGCGGACGTGTTTCCAAAGGATTTACCTAGGATGTCGTCGGAGAAGGAATTGGAGTTTAAAATAGACCTAAAACCCGTGACTAAACCGATAGAAAGAACACCTTATCGGATGTCAACCCTGGAGTTACAGGAGTTGAAAATGCAACTGAAGGAGTTTCTTGACCTGGGACTGATACTTCCTAGTGTGTCTCCATGGGGTGCACCTGTTATTTTCATATGAAAAAAGGATGGATCGTGGAGGCTTTGCATTGACTACCGTCAACTCAACAAGGCCATGATCAAGAATCGATATCCATTGCCAAGAATTGATGATCTGTTCGATCAAATGAAGGGTGTGACGATGTTCTCCAATATCGATTTGCGATCAAGGTATCACTAGTTATGGATCAAGAAGGATGACGTCCTTAACACCACCTTTAAGACAAGGTTTGGACATTATGAATTTATTGTTTTACTGTTTGGACTGACAAATGCTCTGGGGGTATTTATGAGTTTGATGAATGGGGTGTTCCATGAGTATTTGGACAAGTTCGTCCAAGTATTCATTGATGATATTTTGATCTACTCTTGGATGATGGAGGAGCATGAAGAGCACTTGCGCTTGGTACTACAGTGTCTGCGAGAGAACAAACTATATGGGAAGTTGTCCAAATGCTCCTTTTATCAATCAAAGATTCACTACTTTGGGCATGTCATCTCCGATGAAGGCATCGTTGTGGATCTAGAAAAGGTCGAGGCCATTATGGAATGGCCTGCATCGACAAATGTCCTAGAAGTGCAAAGCTTCATGGGTTTAGCAGGATACTATCGACGGTTCGTTGAGGGATTTTCAAAGATAGCAAATCTGATCACGGAATTGCAGAAGAAAAACAAGAAGTTTGTTTGGACCAAGAAATGAATGGAATCATTTCAAAGACTCAAGGAGTTGTTGACAACAACACCGATACTAAATTTCCCAGACATGGACGCAGACTTCTTGGTATGCACTAACGCATCCAGGGAAGGCTTAGGTGGAGTCTTGATGCAAGACGGATGAGTGATTGCTTACATCTCGAGGAAACTAAGAAGGCATGAGGAGAACTACGCGACACATGATTTGGAGTTGTTAGTCGTCATATATGCCTTGAAGGTTTGGAGACACTACCTTGTTGGATGAAAATTTGAACTAAAGATTGACCATTGTGGAATACAACACATCTTTACGCAAAGCGACCTAAACGCGTGACAACGACATTGGTCGAAATTGCTTAGCGAGTACGACTTTGGGATTACCTACATAAAAGGAACAGTGAACTGAGTGGCAGATGCATTGAGTCAGAGACCACACATCTTTTTGGTGCTGCCTCTTCAGACGAATCTATGTGAAAAGATTCTAACTTTACAGCGTGACGATGACTAGTAAAAAGAGGTCAAGGGTTTTATTGGACAAAACACAATGATGGTACCACGATTTGAAGGATTTTCATTTGATACCGATGGATTATTGAGGTTTAAAAATTGGATCTACGTACCGCCGAACGACAAGTTGAGGATGTTGATCCTGAGCGAGCCTCATAGAGTAGTTTACATGGCTCACTCGGGAGTCATGAATATGAGGGCAGACCTTAAACCCTTATTCTTCTGGAAGGGAATGAAGGAATACATAGTCAATTATGTGGCCAAATGTCTAGAATGTCAGTAGGTAAAGGTTGAACATAGACACCCAGTAGGATTACTACAACCACATGCTATTCCAGAATTGAAATGGGTGGTTGTTTCGATGGATTTTATTGTGGGATTGCCATTGACAGCAAGGAGACATGACTCGATTTTTGTAGTAGTAGAAACTATGACGAAGAGTGCTCACTTTATTCCCACGCGTATGACGTATCAGGCACCTGACATAGCTAGAGTTTTCATCAGTGAGATTGTGAGGCTACATGGTGTGCCTAAGAGTATTATATCCGATCGAGGATCGATGTTTACTAGATGATTTTGGACAAGCTTCCAAGAGGCCTTGGGAACCCAACTTAACTTTAGTACTGCGTATCACTTGGAGATTGACGGGCAGACCAAACGAACGAACCGGACCTTGGAGGACATGTTACGCATGTACATGATGGACCAACAAAAGAGTTGGGAAGAATTATTTCCACTCGTGGAGTTCGCTTACAACAATAGTTACCAGAGCACCATTAAGATGGCGCCTTTTGAGTTTCTTTACGGGTGACCCTGTCAGACGCCTTTGAGTTAGGATCAGATTAAGGATAGGGTACTGGTGGGACCAAAGCAATCCAAGAAATGGAAGAGAAAATTCAAACAATAATACAAAGGATAAAAGAAGCGCAGGATCGACAAAAGAGTTATGCCGATGCGTACCATGTCAATCGTAGTTACGAGGTCAGTGCTCAAGTCTTCTTGTGGGTTAAACCACACAAGAGTTCGATAAAGTTTGGGAAGGGATATAAAATCTCTCCTAGGTTCATGGGACCCTTCAATATTGTGGAGAGAAAGGGGCCCGTGGCCTATCGACTAGCCTTGCCTGATTCTTTGAGGCATATGCACTATGTTTTTTATGTATCTGTTTTGAGAAATTATATTAGTGATCCTACACATGTAATTGACATAAATTCCTTGCAGGTGTCGGACGAGGGGGATACTCATGGCTAAGCCAGTCCACATCTTGGATCATCGTGTTTGATAGCTATGATGTCGAACGGTAGATCAGGTCAAGGTCCAGTGGGACAATTATAGTCCGCACTCAGTGACCTGGGAGGACGCATATGATATGCACTAGCAGTTTCCAATTTTGTTTGATAGATAGACATATGATACTATGATACACTTTATTTAGACATTTATACTGTGAAACTTCAGGATGAATTTTAGACCAAGAGAGGGTGTATGTAACATCCCTCTCTGGCACACTAGGCGAACTTATTATTTGAGGACACTTGCTCGCAAGTGATCTGGATTATTATGCTATTAAAACCTTTGATTTTGATTATGAGGCATTATGGGTTGATGACATATTGTTTTACTGCATTGACATAGACAGGTTCTATTGACTCAGTTTACTGAGTGTACATGATTTTGGACCTTGAGGATGCAGAGGCATCGATGGAACCCCTTGGACTCTGGATTGAGTCAGGGAGTGTACCATTGGGGTTTGATTGTTTTACTGTGATATTAGTGCATCTGATTAGATGGTATGATATGGATATGTTCTAACATGATTTGTTGATGATGCAGGCTGACGATAGCTTGCCAACAAGACTCACATATGGAGTAAAGGGGTCACACACGACTACTAGAGATGTTGAGGGAGAGGTGTGGATAGTAGCCCTGCCACAACCTACTAGCACTCCCATCCTGGCTCGAACTTTAGGTTAACGGTTATCGAGTTCGAGAGGACCCACAATGCCATGAGGGAAGACTGCGATAGTCACTCACGATGATTCTAAGCGGTGCGCAATAAGGCGGGGGCCTTATTCCTTAGAGGCCCTTAGTCTCCCATAAGTTCACCTGGTAGAGTATTGACTCCAGGGGTTATTTATGTCTACCAAGTCAACCAAGAGGCGAGTGGCACCCTTGGAGTACGTGGTGCATCCTGAAGGGCACATCATGCAAGAAAAATGAAGAGTGGTGAGTGGCACCTTTGGAGCACGTAATGCGTCTTGAAGGGCACATCGCGCAAGGGATTTGATGAGGCGAGTGGCACCCTTGGAGCACCTAGTGTGTCCTGAAGGGAACGTCACATTGTTGTTGATAGAGGGATGAACCTAGATGGCATTAAGATGAATAACATGTTAAGTAAATTTTAAAACAATTTCCCTAATTAAATGTCACCCAGTACGAAATTTAAGGTCTAAGTCTAAATTACTCTAGTGGAAAAATTTGGTCTACCTTTAAAAAAAAATAAAGAAATAAAATAATAATAATTAAAATAAAAACAAATTAAATAATAATTATGATCTTCGTAAAATCTTGTAACGGGAAGGGAGCAAGAAATTTAAATTATTCATAAAAATATATATATATGTTGGAATTAATTGTTTTATCTTATTGATAGTTTAAAATATACTAATTAAATGATAAAAAGGAAAAAGGGTAAAAGGGAAAAAAAATTATGGCCTAGCTATTTGATTGGTTGATTGATTTCCCATTACCTTCATTTCTCGACATGTCGTGACCACCGTATGGTGTTGGTTGTGGCCATATTGGTTGTTTTCATTTCATCCCTAGCTCCTCAGTCCTCGCCAAAGCAGTCAACCAGTAGCCTGATCTACGGTCGTCGCCTTAGCATTAAAAGGCCTATGGATCTCAACGCCCTTCTTTTATGTGCGAGGATGATGAGAAAAGGATGAACCTGTCTGCCATCTCCCCCTTTTGATGGTTCTTGGTTGATTAATGGTCTTGCGCCTTGCTGCGTCATTTACCTCTGAGGTGGTTTTTCTTCCGATAGAGAACAACTTATTATCTTCTGCGATTAATCCCTGCGTTTGCTTGGGCTCTGCTTGATACCTTACCTCTGCGTTTTATTATGTTAATGCCGATTAATATTGTTACTTGACTTATGTTGTGATTGTTACTGATATTATGACTGCAATAACCACTACTTTTCACTCAACCTTTATTTTTGGTGTGCAATTTGTTTTGAGGTAAACTCAACAACTTTTGGGTGTGTATTACTCAGATTTTTGTTGTTTGAAACCGGTGATTTGATAATGAAACTCACCACCTCTCTTCTGTGATTTTTACCCTAGTGATTACTTCAATATGTCTGCAACGATAATGATTTATCTCTACATTTTGTGAGAGATCCCTTGCCTCTGCATTGTTTATTTATTTATTTGATTGTGGGCTTTTTCTCTACGATTGGGAGACCTAGGATGCTTCCCTCACTCCTCTCTCTTTACCCAACGAAATTGCACTCCTTTGCTGAGAAAACTCGTGGTCATCTTACCAGTGATTTTTTTTCACAGCTTATACACAACAAATTTTCCCTCCTATGCTCAATGAGTTCGTGGTCATCTTACCAGTGATTTTTCACAGCTTCTACACAGCGAATTTTCCCTCCTATGCTCAATGAATTTGTGGTCATCTTACCAATGATTTTTCACTACTTATACACAACAAATTTTCCCTCCTATTCTCAAGAATTCATGGTCATCTTACCAGTGATTTTCCACAGCTTATACACAAGGAATTTTCCATCCTATGCTCAAGAATTCGTGGTCATCTTACCAGTGATTTCTCACTGCTCTTACACAATGAATTTTCCCCCTATGCTCAAGGAATTCATGGTCATTTTATCAGTGATTTTCACTGCTTTAACTAAGCTAGGTTTTACTCCTTGGTGAGAGAATTCATAGTCCCTTTTCCAATGATTTTGGCTACCTTAACTCAGCAAGGTTCTACTTCTTACCTCAGCGGAATCGCAACCTTTTTCTCTGCTTTTTCACCGACGTTTACCTCTGCGATTTTCTTGGTGGGTAAACTGTGAGAGGGATTCTGCATTTAACCTTGGTCGATTCCTTCACTAAGAATTTTGCTGCCTTAATCAACCATGAATTGCCTATCGAAACATGACTGAACTTGTAGTTTTTGACCATGAATTGCCTTTAAGCTGAGACAATGTTTGCCCTTAAAATGTTGGACTGTGTTGGTTGTTCTTTGGACACGTTTGCCTTAAAGGTTGAATAAGCATGGTGATTGAATGGATGAAATCGCCCTGATTTAAAGACCCTGTCTTGTCCCAGCAGATTCTTTTATTTTTGACAGGTTGTTTTGGTTTGGTCAATACAGCTAGTTGACAGGTTGAAATTTATTTGTGCGTTAGTATTTAATAGTAGCATTCTACTTATTTTAGTTAATGATTCATTTAATGTTAATGGCCAGTGGATTGAGATTTGGATTAATTTAGAATTAGATGACAGGTTGAGATTTATTTAATAATAGCAATCTACTTTATTTTAGTTAATGTTTCATAATGGCAATCTACTTTATTTAGTTAGTGTTTAATAATAGCAAGCTACTTTATTTTAGTTAATGTTTCAATTAATGTTAATGGCTAGTAGATTGGTATTTGGATTAAATTAGAATTGCCCAATTGGAATGTATAATAATTAAAGTTTGAATGGAGAATTGTTGGAGTCGTGGTTATGTAGCTCTTAATTCGTTTGCACCTTGAATTAATTTGATAGTTCTATTGCATCATGAATAAATGAGAAGCATGGTTGATTATGTAATTGTTCTCTTAGCGCTTTTAAAACCAAGTGGGTTACTCTTGTGCCATTAAGAGATGCTGACGTATGATCAAAGTCTATGTTTATAATAGAATTTATGCACCATGAAATTTTAGGATGTGAGACTTGATCAGTATGATCTTTTAATGACTTATGGTTGAGTTTTAATCTTGCATGCATTAATTAACCATTTGAGAAAACTTAGTGAAGAATGAGGAAAGAAGAGGAATTATTATAGCCATATACATATGTGCAGATTTGAAATGTAATAAAAGACAACAAACCACAACATGCAGATTGATAACGGAGTTCGACACAACTTTGCCTATGTCTCCTAGCCCTTTTCACTGTGGGGGAGGCTTCTTTATTTCTGTTCAAATGATCAAAAGTACATCTCTGCAATGCAAAATGGCTATAAGACTGATCTGGTCATGTTCTTCTAGATCTCTAGAACCATGCAAAGAAAACAGCATGTGAAACAGATGTTCGTAGCTCCCAGAAATGGTCCGACAGCGTCTCCTCCTCAAAAGCTTCTCTGCCTCAAAATGGCTTTGGCTTGGCTTCTCTTCAGCATAATTATGCTCTGAATGCCCCCAATGTTGTTCCCATGGCCTCAAACAAGAATTGGTTATATAGCTTGGAAGTTGGTTTCTCATCTCCAACTTCCTCCAAGAAGTTAGTCTCCAAAACTACGCAATAACTCCCAAAAACCATTAGCAATAGGCTTAATTACAATTAAAAACCAAAAAATTGGTTATAAACCCACTTTTTAACCATAATATGGGCTCTATCCCCATTCCCCTGGGCGCACACTCCCTCTGGAATGGTGACATTGCTTCATAGGGCCAAGCACTAGCCCAAAGGGCTAAGCGCTGGCCCCCTCTCCTGCATTGACACCCAGTCACGTGGTGGATAGAACCATGGATAAACCCATAAATCTCGCGCGTTAATGGTCACGGTTATAATAGTTATAACCATGTGCACATGGTAACGATCAGTGATATTACCCCCCACACTTCTGGTTGTATGATATGGTCATGTGGTGTGCATTGAGGGCTGGGGCTAAGCCCCGACCCTTTTTACCGCCGACTGAACCTCTAACAAAATTCAAATAAAATTTCTCCCATTATGTTAACAAGAACCACTGGTGGGGCAGGTGGCTAGCCTAGACCTGCCAGTCCTTGGCCCGGTTGGGAGGTTACCGGTTCGACTCCCGTGCACACCATAACATTTTATATATAAACCAATGAACCAATCACGGGGTGCCATGTGGTAGCCCTTGACTGGGCCACATGGCACCTTAACTAGAAACCAAACCATGACACGTGTCAACTGCTGATTGGCCCACGTGCCTACCATGTCAAACTACCGTTCTACCACATCAACTTGCCGCATCAACTTCTGTACTACCCGGTCATCCTGCCACGTCAGCTGCTGACGTCATCTGTGCCACATGTCACCCTTACAGTGGTGACATGTGTCACCTCAGGATAGGTCCAGTTGTATGCCCAAAAGTCCAAATCTTCCTAACATGTGTCGTCTCCTGGAGCTGACACATGTTGCCGATACGAAGTTTCCATGTCAGCATATGGACATGCAACGTCAGCGTCCGTACAGACTATACAGACTGCACAATCAATAAAATTTTTTGCCTGTTTGACTTATCAGATAGAATGCGATATCTTCTCCATATGGAGCCTGTTTGACAAAGTAAATGTACCCCACCGAAATCAGGAAGACGAGACAGACGCAATGGTACAGGTTTCGTCGCATTCCGAGAACTTTCATTTTTGAGCATTTCTCAAGCCTTGTCAGGCTTCTGGATCCGATTTCGGATCACACCTCCCCACAATAAGACCTTTTGGTCCCCAAAAGGTTAATGATCAGTCAACAAGCTCTGAATAGGCCACCCGGCTTGCTCTCTGTCGCTGAACTCTGTCCTATGCACCTGTCTCATCAAGATCAACTGTAACACAATCATGACAACTGACAGTATATTGTTAGCCATTTGAACCCTGTTACATCTTACTGAAGCTACTATCATCCATGTAGAAAACATTCCTAATGACAGCATCAAAATTATGACTGCAAATAAACTGATATACTTTAGATATATGCACGACATGAGCTTATCTTGAAGCAACTTATGATTGATTTTCCATTCAATAACCATATCTTGTTCTTTCCTAAGATCAATTACTTCATTTGAAACAACTGCATTCGTTAACTATTCCAATGTTTGAAGTGTGTTATTTGCTTTAACATGATGAGCATGAACCACATAATCATGACCTGCTTTAGTGAATTGATATTGATTCTTTCTCCTGTAGAAGATTGCCTTACGATCAAATAAGTATGGACTACCTAAGATCATTCCACATTCTCTTAACGACACAACATCACAAGTT
>ML778709.1:608206-647495 GCA_009831015.1 Picea engelmannii
AGGCAAACCTCCTATATACTTCATAAGGGTTTCTTGTGTTTGCAAAGAAATGTCTAACATTAATGCCATTTTTCTAAATCCATCGGTGTATTCTTGCACTGTTTGTCCTTTTCTTAGTTTTAAAGATTGCCATTCAATTATTGCTTTTTATTTATAACCCAAAGGATATAATTGCTTCCTAAGTGCAGAAAGGAAATCCTTCCATGATGGAAATACATTACCCACATTTTGTGTTCCTTTTTGCAACTTGCTCTGCCACCAGATAAGAGTTGTACCTACAAGTCTCAAAGATGCCAACTTGATTCGTGTGGCCTCATCCTCGATCTGTTGCACACTGTAGTATACCTCTATCTGCCTGATCCAGTTATCAAGTTTTTCTTCATTTACTTCACCATAATATATGGGCAACTCAAATTTTACATCAAGTTTTAACAATGGCATTTCATGTTTATTCTTATGAACATTTTTCTTTCCACTAGATTTAGAACTTGAACTTGAAGAAGAAGGAGAAAAAGGAGGTGTTGATGGAGGTGAAGGAGGAATCTGACGATGGTCCTCTTCCTCTTCACTTTTTCCCTTCGAAGAATCACCCAAAGTGGGTCGCTTCCATTCCACGTAATCTTCGTACAAGACTTTCACCATCTCCGACATAGAAAGGAATGTTTTCCGGAACTCTTTCTCATCTTGAGAAATCCCTTCTTTCGATACCATCTTCTTGTTGTGAGAAGCTCTTTTTCTCAATCCAATTAATGGATTCTCTGCAACAAGCTCTCCTTCACCTCACTGTAGATTTTCCCTGGTTAACATGAAAAACTCAAATCCAAATGTCAACTAGCTCTGATACCACTTCATCCGTAGGATCTTTTAATGACTTATGGTTGAGTTTTAATGTTGCATGCGTTAATTAATCATTTGAGAAAACTTAGTGAAGAATGAGGAAAAAAGAGGAATTATTACAGCCATATACATATGTGCAGATCTGAAATGAAATAAAAGATAGCAAACCATAACACGCAGATTGATAACGGAGTTCGACACAACTTTGCCTACGTCTCCGGGCCTTTTTCTCTGTGGGGGAGGCTTCTTTATTTCTGTTCAAATGCTCAAAAGTAAATCACTGCAATGCCAAATGGCTACAAGACTGATCTGGTCATGTTCTTCTAGATCTCTGGAACCATGCAAAGAAAACGACACGCAAAACAGACGTCCGGAGCTCCCAAAAATGGTTCGACAACGTCTCCTCCTCAAAAGCTTCTCTGCCTCAGAATGGCTTTGGCTTGGGTTCTCTTCAGCATAATTATGCTTTGAATGCCCCCAATGTTGTTCCCATGGTATCAAACAAGCCTTGGTTATATAGCTTGGAAGTTGGTTCCTCATCTCCAACTTCCTCCAAGAAGTTAGGCTCCAAAACTACCCAATAACTCCCAAAAACCATTAACAATAGGCTTAATTACAATTAAAAACCCAAAAATTGGTTATAAACCCACTTTCTAATAATAATATGGGTGCTATCCCCCTTCCCTTGGGCACACGCTCCCTCTGGAATGGTCACACGGCTTCATAGGGCTAAGCGTTGGCCCCCTCTCCTGCATTGACACCCGGTCGCGTGGTGGATAGAACCATGGCTAAACCCATAACTCTCGCGCGTTAACGGTCATGGTTATAACAGTTATAATTGCATGCACATGATAACGATCAATGATATTACTCTCCGCGCTCCTTGTTGTATGATATGGTCATGTGGTGTGCGCCGAGGGCTGGGGCTAAGCCATTATAAAATTTCGCCCATTATGTTAACAAGAACCACCGGTGGGGAGGGTGGCTAGCCCAGCCCTGCCAGTCCTTGGCCCAGTCCGGAGGTCGCCAGTTCGACTCCCGTGCACACCATAACATTTTATATATAAACCAATGAACCAATCACGGGGTGCGATGTGGCATCCCTTGACTGGGCCACGTGGCACCTTAACCACCAACCAAACCATGACATGTGTCAACTGCTGATTGGCCCATGTGCCTGCCATGTAAAACTGCCTTACTACCACTTCAAACTACCGCATCAGCTTCCGTACTGCCCGATCATCCTGCCACGTCAGCTACTGACGTCATCCATGCCACATGTCACCCTTACAGTGGTGACACGTGTCACCTCGGGATAGGTCCAGCTGTATGCCCAAAAGTCCAAATCTGCCTGACATGTGTCATATTTTGGAGCTGCCATGTGTCACCTATACGGACCTACCACATCAACGTACGAACATGCCACATCAGCATCCATACAGACTGTACGGACTGCACAGTCAGCAAATTTTTTTGCCTGTTTGACTTATCGGACAGAATGCGATATCTTCTCCATACGGAGCCTGTTTGACAAAGTAAATTTACCACCGGAATCAGGAAGACGAGACAGATGCAATGGTATAGTTTTCGTCGCATTCTGAGCACTTTCATTTTTGAGCATTTTTCAAGCCCTGTCAGGCTTCTGGATCCGATTTCGGATCAGACTGATTATGTAATTTGATTACCTTGCTCCATGAATTAATTGATATTTATTTTGCACCATGATATGTATGGATGATCATGGGTGTAGTTACTTCATCTGCCACTAAAATGTTAATTATAGTTGAATTTAATGATGGATTATTCTCGCGCCTTGAAGTAAAGTAGATGTCTACCAATGCACCTTGAAGATAAAATAAAGTTGATTACATTGTGCACAAACTTATGTCATTTTATGATGGATTTAGTAATCAAATTCTCTTTCACCTTGGAATTTATGTGATGGGTGATTGATTCATAGAACACTATCATGCGTTGATCATCATTGATGTTGTTGACTTAGCATAGTTAGTTTTGGTCTTGATTGTGCTAGTGGGATGTAGACACCTCCTTGTTCCTCAGAACAATCTCCAGCTCTAAGACCTTAAATGGTCAAAATTGATGGGAACCTAGTCTTGAACGTTGCTTATGTGTCCTGGAGTTCCTAACCATTGTAGGGTAAGATGGGAGGGTATTCATTCTTATTCTTTTTCGGTTGAATGTCGTATGTTACTTCCAGGGGCTTGATGTGCTTTTATGATTGGTCGCTATGTTGTTGTCATGTGAGTTGCATGCATTGGTTCGTTGTCATGTTGCGATGTTGAGTATAATGTCATTTTAACCTTCCTACACACAAAAAAAAAATAAAAAAATTAAGGATGATTTTACCAGTTGTAAGGCATAGGAGTCATACCAGATGGGGTTGTTACATGTGGTATCATAGCAGGTTAAACCCGAGACTTGGGATCGCTACAACCTTCATTGATATTATTGATTATACTATTATTGATCGAGTTGACTTGTGTGAATGCAGGTAATCATGGTTGGGGATGTCGCGGAGGCAGACGACAAGGTGCTAGGGGAGGAGGTGAGATGGTTGTAGTAGCATCCATGCCTGAGGGGTCTAACCCCCAGGGAGACCAACAGGTTCTCAGACAGGAGCAGATAACAGTTGGTGATGTAGTCAAAATGATGAGATCCTTTCAGTGCATGTCTGAGGCTCTGATCAACCATTTGGATAGAGATGAGGCCAGGGCATTGGCACTCGCTGAGGTTCCATCACGTACTCTGGTCGGTACTGGTAGCATTCACCGTGAACTCGAGAAGGTCAAATTTCCCGAGTTATTTGGTGCCTCGGACGACGCAACGACCGAGGCTTGGTTGGAGAACATGGCGATGTGATTCACACTTCGCAATTATACCTCCAACATGAAGGTGTGTATGGCAGTCTTTTAATTGAAGGGGGTCACTCTTCTATGGTGGAAGACCTTCCTACTACAAATAAACATGGCCGTCGAAGATCTGTCATGGGAACTGTTCAAGGAATGATTCTGAGAGAGGTACCTTTCAGAGGAATTCATTGAGCGTCAGCTCAATGATTTCAATGCCTTATGACAGGGTGGTCATATGGTGCCCAAGTACGAGACTCATTTTATGGAGTTGCTTCAATATGCTCTGCACCTTAACACTAAGAAACTTAAGGTCAACAACTTTGTGTTTGGCCTTAACGATAGCCTATGTGAAAAGGTTAGGATTTTGATGCCTCAAACCTTGCATGATGCCCTCCAGAAGGCCCTCATAGCAGAGGAGGACCTTATCAGTGGGGGTCAGACCAAGACTCTGGCGAGACCAGCAGGATAGGTTTCATTTGGAGCATAGCAGTATCAAACACCAACTAGACATACGCCGGGATATTGTGGCTTCCAGAGGGGATTCACTTTCACTACACCTCGATGACCGATGCCTCAGTAGTGGACACCTTATCGAGGACCACAACATTAGTAGCATCGTCACTCGCAGTAGCAGCAGTTTAGGCTTGTTGAGCAAAATAGACTAGGATTCTAGGCCGGTGGGCCATCATCTTCTACTTTGGGTACTGGGACTGTTGGGCTGAAGAAGGGGTGTTGGACGTGTGGGGAGCCACACTACTAGCAGATTTCCCTATGGAGAGGACCAGAGGGTCTGGATCAGCCAGACCCACTACCATGGGAGATATGGGCAAGGCCCATCGGATTCATGCAGCAGTGAATAACCGCCAGGTAGAGCATCAGTCGACTATGCTCAAGATGACATGTACAGTCCCTGACCGGACCCTTAGTATTTTGATAGATCCCAATCTACTGAGAGTTTCATTTCTGGTGCAGTGCTAAAAAGGATTAAGGTAAAGGCAGTAGAACAGGATGATTTTAGCTTCATAGAGATGGCTTCAAGATCCAAACAGAAGGTTGGAGGAAAGGTTACAGGCTATGTCCTTAACCTAGGACAGTTTGTCACAAGGGCCAACCTGTACGTCACGATCCTAGGATCTTATGATGTCATAATTGGTATGGATTGGAATCACATGAGGTTCAAATAATACTATTCTATATGGATAGTACATTTCATGCCATTTCTGGTGGTATGTATAACGTCACATAACTCCTCACGGTTTGAGAGTTATGGCCTTACGAAGTTGGAGGACCCTCATATGTCATCTAGAAGCCCCAAAAGGTCAAAGTAGTGAATGTGGTTTAAGAGATTTTAAAAGGTAAATAATAAAGTGAAGTGATGAGTGTATTATAATTCAAAGTGAATACAAAATAAATTATTTCAATAATAAATTTAATGGATAAATTAGAAGTGGACCCAACCCTAAAATAAGGAAAGTGGGCCAAGTGACTTAGAAGATGTTTTTAAGGAAGCTATTTGGAGAGTATAAATAAGAGGCAAGGCTCTCTCATTTGAATCACACTTGAGAATATTGAATATCTATATGTGTCTGAGGTAACCAAGGATATCTAAAATGGAATTCTGAGTGAAGGTGAAGAAAATAAGGATGAAATGCAAGGAAGGATAAATTCTTTTGATGGTGCTTTCTAAGGTATGTTATTTATAGGTCATCTCACCATTTTAGCTATAATGTTTTTTATATAAGGATTCAGACCATGAAATTGTTATGGAAGAGATAAAACATATCCAAGTATCTGTGATAAAAAATTCATCTTGTGGGTCGTTGTATTTTGGGAGTTACACTATGTGGAAAATAGGGTTTCTGGCCAGTCCTGAAACTAGTCAACATCAAGTGTTTCGGGTAAAAACGTCAAAACTTATTCCTAAAAGATCCAAATTTAGTTAGAAAAAATGTGTTGGTTAGGGTAAAGTCTTTAGTATTATATGTAACAGTTTCAGATCAATTCATCAAATATTTTTTGCGTCGCATGCTCTACAAGGTCGCTCTCTAGAATAAGCCAGAATTCAGCAAGGTATGCCATTTTTGCTATAACTCCTTTTCTGAGAGGTTACAAGTAGTGAAACTTGGAAGAATTGCATAAAACACATTGACTAACATTGTTTATCAGTTTCAGATCTTTATACATTACAGATACAAAGTTATGATTACTTCAAGTTAGGGTTGTTGACTAATCCAAAACTAGGCATGTGAGACTAAAGAAAAGTTTGATTAAAATTCTAGTCTCTTGATCTTAAAGTCAATTAAGGTTTGCATGAATGTGATCATATAAACCAGGTCTATTACAAAGCTAAAAATCAGATTTGGATGATGAAATTGATGAGGTCTTTTGGTTGTGGTACATGTTGAGTACATCGTTGAGACAAGTAGTTGATGAGTTGGCGCACATACATGAGGTGTATAGTTGATGATGTTGGTACATATTGATGAGTCATAGTTAATGAGTAGTTGACACATGATTGGTACATACTTGGTACATGGTCGGATGCACTTGTTTATGGTACAGGTTGATTACAGATTGGTGCATAGTTGATGCACTTGTTTATGGTACATGTTGATTACAAGTTGAGGTTGTTAGAATATAGAAGATGGTGTGCTCATTTTACCATTGAATATACCCTCGTCACCCAACCACATGCCGAATCCTCCCTCTGAGCACCTTAACCTTGACTGAGAATTACTCTGGAAGAAAACCCTAGGCTAGATAGCCAAACAAAGAGTAGTGCATCAATCCCCAAGGATAACACATCACAAAATGCTGATCAGATGCTCCAAACCCTAGCCAAGAGATATTCAAGCCAATACTGAAACTAGATGCTGCTGCAGCTGTACTTGCAACCCTCCTCCAAACCTGCGCACCATACTGCAACTGCAGTGCGCACCAACTGGGAAACTGCAATTCTGAGATGTTGCAAATGAGAACTGGCGCCCTGTATTTATAGTAGTCCTGCCAGTTTTGCTGGGGCTGACTTATCCTTCTGGGTATGTGTCTGTTCAATATATTATTATTATTTATAGCTAAATTATTCTATTGGAGGCTAATAGTCTAATATAAATTATCTTCTTGAGACGACAAGGCTTCTAGGGTTATTATCCAACCCATTAGGGCTTCTCTTCCTTCCTAGAGTCTTTTATTATCGTCAGGTTCACACATGGGGGTAAATACCTCCCGCAACTACTATAATATTAACACTCCCTCCTAGCTAGAGAGGTATTTACAGGTAATGGACTTGAGCACAAAACATACCATTTACCCGGTAGCATCAATATAGTCATCTACACTATTTCATGACTAGATCATGAGCATCACCATCACCATCAGTTGCATTATCTATCAAAACCATACTTCATATGAGTAGTTAAATATGATGTTGGATAAGTCACTCTCACCATAGAGGGATACAGGAGGAGTAAAATATCTGAACTGTTTTCCGTCTGGAAAATCTCTGTTCATCATTCATCTGAATGATCATTGTCTCCAATAAACTGCTGATAGTCTTCAAGGCATTTAGAACAAGGATAGAACACACCTGTGTCTATTCATAGTAGTACACAACTATAATCCAGTGGTTAACTACCACATCAAGTAACACACAAGTACTTGATCATCAACATATAGTTGCGAGCAGTGAAACACATTCACCACAATAGTCCTCATCTACTGTCATATAGTTTTCATAACAAACATCTGAAAGCATATTGCATAGAAACAATGTTATGATAAAAAATGTATCATCTGGGCCAATCTTTCACTCACGTCTGTGAGATCTGAAAGAATTTCTTCCACCACAGTACTCTTCATCTACATAGAAACAATGTTATGATAAAAACTGAATCAACTGGGCCAATCTTTCACTGACGTCTGTGAGATCTGAAAGAATGTTTGCCACCACAATAGTCTTCATCTGCATAGAAACAATGTTATGATAAAAAACTGAATCAACTGGGCCAATATTTCACTCATGTCTGTGAGATCTGAAAGAGTGTCTGCCCTCAGTATAGAATATCAACAATAATCATCTGGGATAATCTTTCACTCACATCTGTGAGATCTAAAAGAATGTCTACCCTCAATATAGAATATCAAAAATGGGCTATCTGCCCCATTCTTCTCAACCAAGGAAGAAGGATTATTTCTGATTTCTGAGCCTGGACCATTTCTCACCCCGGGCCATTCCTCCAACACTAAACAAAGTGTAACCTGGAGAGAATGAGTCTGCCCTCGAGAAATGTTTGGACCATTCCTTACCCAGGGCCATTCCTTTGACACTAAACAAGGTGTAACCTGGAGGGAATGAGTTTGCCCTAAGGAATGACTATCCTGGACTATTCCCCACCCTGGGCCATTCTTCTGACATTAAACAAAGTGTAACCTGGAGAGAATGAATCTGCCCTCAAGGAATAACTATCCTTGATTTCTAAGCCTAGACTACTCCCCACCCTGGGCCATTCCTCTGACACTAAACAAAGTGTAACCTGGAGAGAATGAGTTTGCCCTCGAGGAATAACTGTCTGGACCATTCCCCACCCTAGGCCATTCCTCTAACACTAAACAAAGTGTAACCTGGAGAGAATGAGTCTTCCCTCGAGGAATGTCTATCCTGCATCAACCTCCAAAACAGACGATTCTTTGAAACTGCTCACAACTGTGAACTTCAAAAGAATGACTGCCCGGTGAGGCAGACCATTCTGCTTGACCACTACTCAGAGTGACTGCCAAGAAGAATGACTGTCCTAGACCACTCCCCATAATGGAAAGTCATTGTCTATGATACATTAACAATCAGTTTTCCTCCCATGTTAACTACAATGGGAAGTCACTGTCCGTCAGAAATATCAATCCACTTTCCGAACAAGAAATCATCCGTCCAATCTCGACTATTACAAAGATAAATAATATTTTCAATGCTCCCTCCTAACTGAAGAGTTATTTCAATAAAAAAAATAAATGTTTACGTAACTTCTTCTAGCTTGGAGAGTCTTCCCTTCCAGCTAAGAGAGTTATTTCCACTAGCTCTAGTAAGTTCTTTCATCTTGAATAGAGGGTTTACCAAAAATGTATCCTTATCTGCTCATCCGCGGAGATATGTATTTGAGAAATCATTTTCTTCTTTCTAGACTTCATCATGGGTAGTGTAATGCTTGTACTTTAGTCTGGAATACTGTGAAGGCTTCATGTAGATCTGATCAATAGAGTATATCATAGTTGGAGAACTGGAACATATCCATGTTGTACTTCTTCTGTCATCACGAGATCTGAGCTTTTGAGTAGTCATCTTTATGTTATAGGAAATCTTCACCACGCTTGTGCTGTGCACTGGAGGTTCTCCACCAAGTTGTCTTCTTCTTATCTGCATACATGAGTCTCTTTCTGGTATGTCTCAAAGTCTTGAGATTGCTCTGCATGTGCTCTTTACTCAATTTCTTCTGGAGAACATTCTTTTGCATTTATCTGATGTAGAATTCCAACTCATGGATGTTGCGAATGATATAATGACTCATGCAGTGATATGTTTGGTGTAATGGAACAAGTAATCATCATAGTCTTCTCCCTCCATCTGAGAGAACCTCTGGTTTTGGGTCTTTGCAATTCTTTCATTCATAAGTCTTCCATACATTGTTCTTCATCACAACTTTCAGTTCTTCTACTTGATTTCTTTTAGTGAGCTCATATCAGGCTGGTAATCTTGTGATTCTTGATACAATGACTGGTTCTTCTGGTTCTTCTTTTTCTTTCTTGGAATCTTTATGTTCTTCTTCATGTTTTTCTTTTACTTTTGGGTCCATGGAGTTTCTTGTAGATTCCATGCCCTAGAGATTCCACTTCTACCTTTCATCATATGATCACGAATCTAGATGGACAACCAGGAATGCTTTAAGGATTCTCTTTGAAGAGGTCTTCTTCTGTGGTTGAGATGAATACATACTCTCTTTCATGACTACTACCATGGAAATATATATTTCATCATCTTCAATGAATCATAGGATTAGCTCCCTCCTAATCCCTGCTTCATGTAAGAGTGCATATAATTTGCTCCCTTCGTCTGACTGAGTCCATGCTTATGTCTCCATCCTTATTGTCTTCTACAATATATAATAGATTATGCACTTCCATCTTAGTTGTCGTCATAAATATTTCTCCAATTTCTCTTGATGTCTGACTTCTAAGCCTCTTCAAGATTGATTCTGATTTCAACTTATCTTGTAGTAGCTTTCACATGATATATTTCATTCTTTCATGTGTAATATCTAATGATATTCATTCTTATCTTGTTGTTCTTCCATAGCTATAGTTCTTCTTGGAACACATTATCTTCCAAGAGATAGATATACAAGATATGTACAAAGACGATGCAAGCAAGATATGTACAAGAAAATAAGAATAGTGTTGTTTACCTTTTAGTAGAAGAAGTCTCTTCCATCCTACTTAGTCTTCTTTGTAGGTTCCTTTTCTTCGGAAGCTAATTCTTTATGGTTCTCTTTTCTTTTCTTTAGCTCGGGACACTGGTTTCTGTAGTGACCGTACTTTTGACAGTTGAAGCACTGTATTTCTGAAATGTCTTTTCTTTGTTTTGGCTTCCTTTTTTAATCGAACTTTCTTTTGTCCCTGAAGTTCTTGAATCTTGTTGTGAAGGCTTGATCATCATGCTTCTTTTGGGGTTTCTCTTTTTCATTGATCCTTGATTCTTCTTGAGCACAGCAATTCCAAAGTTCTTCAAATGTCGGTACTCCTTCCTTGTGTTCATGCTTGCGGGAAATGCATCCCATGTCTTGGGAAGACCATTGAGTACTATATTCACCAATTCCTTTTCTGAAATGATCTCTTCAATAGCTTAGTTGATCTCTTAGATGGGAGATTCTTACAAAGTATAATGTTATGCTGTCGTCATCATTCATCTTCATCTCACGAAGCTCATTCTTCATACTCATAACTTGTCCAATGTTTATAACTGAGAAGAGATTTGTTAGGGCATCGTACATCTTCTTTGATGAGTCAAGATGGGAGATGTAGGGTATTTTTATGTATGTGTTATATTCTTAGCATGAGTAGTAGTGTCTGAGCGTCTACGCTGAACGTGCAGGGGGCTAGAGGGGGGGTGCAACGCCCTCGAATTTTTTTTTCGCACCGGGACGACATATTACCGAGATGACATATTTCTGGGACCACATGATATTTTTACACCCCATAATAAATCATACATTTAATACAAAGTATTATTTTTTTTCATTAATTATAAAATTATATAAGTAAAAGAACATATATTATACTTATAAATTAGAGAATTAATTTTTTATATGTCAACATATACTCACAACCCTTATTTAAACCAATGTCAATCAATTTTTCCAATGGCTCTTCGTTGTATATTAGCACCTATTTGAAGACTGTAATGTACCTCAAAAACTGTCAATTTTTTTATTTTATTTTTTGTTTTTGTTTGTACAAGTATCCTTGCATAGTTTCGAGATTCAAGCAATTAAGTCTTATGTTATAAAGTTTGAGTCTGAAAGTTTATTAGAGACCTTAATGTCATTGATTTTCTTTACTATTCAACTTAAATCTTCCTACTCGATGATACAATAAGTGTATACTCCTCACTTCCAAGTTTATTTAAAGTCTTGTAAATTTTATCATTGTTTTCTTATCTGTTGATGACTGTAACACTAGCACAGACTTAACCATGCAATCGACTTATAAATAGGTCTGTTACTTCCATACCTCTAATCGAAAGGAAGATTCACCAACATTTCCTGCTATGCTCCTACAGTTTGTGGAAAAACAACAAACAATCGGGTTTCGACGATTTTTTTTCAATACCAGACACACACAAAACAAAACAAAGGGCCATTCTGTATTTGCCAAAAACATGAAAAAGCGGGAAGACTGTGGACCCAACACTTTGAGGTTTCGGTGTTTGGGATTTCATGAGTAGAGAATCCAAAGATCACACACAACAACTCCCGAAATTGCAAAATTTACTAGCACTTCGAGATTTCGGAGTTCGGGATTTCGCGAGTGCAAGTGCCCCAAACAACAACATATACAAACCTCTGAAATGTGAAAAAGGAAAGGTGGGTCCCACTTTTCGAGATTTTGGGGTTTGGAACTTCGCGATTTCCAGTGTTCAACATCAATATAAACAAACTTCTGAAATGCAAGAAAGGAAAGGTTAGACCCACATTCCGGTATTTTCAGGGTTCAAGGTTTAATGGTTTTCATAGCCAAACGTCCAATATACAACAATTCGCGAATTGCGAAAAAGAAAGCAACTAACATTTCGTGATTTCGGGGTTCGCGGTTTTGCGGTTTAACCAAACAACAACACACAACCACTACTGAATTCCGAAAGGGTGAAAGGATGTGGGACTAACACTTTGAGATTTCGGGATTCGGTGTTTCATGGTTTCAAATGCCAAACAACAACACACAACAACTCCCAAATTCCGAAAGGTGAAAGGGCGTGGGACCAACACTTCAAGATTTTAGGATTTGGGGTTTTGCGGTTTGGAAAAGAAAGGGAACTTCACATAAATGTAATCAACAAGTCTTGAATGCCGAAATTCACATTATTTTCATAATTCTAAGATTTTTGCCTTGTACTGGTATTCTTACTTTCGTTTTGTGAAACAATAGGTGTAGAAGGATTCAATATCCATTTACATATCTGAATTCCAAAAATCTAACTTCTGAGTTTTATACGCATATAATCTATAAAAGGGGTACAATAGGGTAACAATCTATGTAAAAGGTAACTCCTATTATGTTCACTTAGAACCTCTTCTAACCAATGCATTAAATGTCAACAGTACTAGATCTATACATCTAGGTAAATACAGGAATAACAATATCATTCCCTCAGAGTTTGGTAATTATAATTTATGTTTCGAGGGATCTGAGTTTGGATTCCTGAGGTTTTAACCACAAATAGGACCTGCCCTATTGATGTTAATTCCCTCCTTTCCTTACTTACTTATAGAAATATAAATTACAGGTGTATCCATCTAGCATTTTACTCACAGGAGGAATAGTTTTCTAGAGTTTGGATGTTTATTATGAACTTTGCGACAACAAATAGATTATAACTACGAAAGGTCTTCATCTTCCACAACAAATAACTATAATTCAGTAGATAGGTGCAGATATTCCAGCAGATGTATTACAACTATATATATACCGGTTTCCTTCACATATATTCCTCATAACAAACGGAAAATGGGAATCGTTACAGTTCCATTTTAATCAAGTACAATGCATCATAAAAAAAATCATTCAGATAAAGAATGGAAATTATTCCAGTTCAGATTTAATATGACATCGTTAAAAAACATTCAAACAGAAAATGGACATCATTACAGTTCTAATCTAATTAAATATAATGCATCAGATATCAAATCATTCAAACAGAGAATGGAAACTATTCCAGTTCGGATTTAATAGATACATGACATTGGATAAAACACAACCATTCATAATAGAGAGGGGTACATCAACATATCTGAATCAAATCTATGGGATGCCAAAGGGAACAACCACATTCCTCTCAACCCTAGAATAGGGAAGCTAAAACTACTTGCCCGATTCACCCCCTAGCCTGACCATGAATCCATGAGGGCGAACTTGGAGAGTCCTCAACAATATTCCAAATTTTTCAGTGGTTATCCCCTTGCCTCACAATTTCTTGACAATTCTCATAACAACAAGAGAGCTCACAACCCTTTCCCAACATACTTGGCAACATCCTTCCTCCTCCCATATGCTATTTATCAATTTTTGCTTAGGTCTTTTTCCCTCGTTTGGGGATTTTCATAGCTTTCTTAATCCCTGATTCTCAGGGGTTGCCAGTGGCCAAATATCTGATTTTCCACTTGTAATAATCATCCCAGAGGTAGTTACAACTTGTTCCCCACTCATGGAGTCATGGTCAGCTGATTTTTAACATGGTTGTTCCATTTTTCCTCCTGCATTTAATATACAAATGTTTTGTTTTTATACAAGTGTCATAGTCAACTAGTTAGTTGAGTCATATCAGATCTCTGCCCAATAGTCACAATAATTAATTACAATTATTAAATTCAAAATTCAGAATTGCCATAAATGGAAAAAAGTTTCCAGATTCGAATTTGCCAATAACGAAAATAAATTTCCAGCACATTTCAAAAATAAAAATATTTTATTTTTGGGGCATCTCAGATCCCTTCCCCCTTCAGTAAAACACTGTCCTCAGTGTTCATTCCTTTCCTGGAATAGGATTGGATGAGATTTTCTCAAATCTCCTTCCAATTCCCAAGTGGCCTCCTCAGGACTAAAGTGCTTCCATTGCACCTTTACCTAAGTGACAACTCTATTCTGAAGTGTTATTTCTCTCTGGTTCAGAATGCACAGGGGTTCCACCTAGAACTCAACTTCGGGTTCCATCTACACCAAGTTCCAATCAATCATATGAGTAGGGTCATGAATATACTTTTTCAAAAAAGAAACATGTTATACATTATGAATTCTTAGATTAGCTGGGAGTGCAAGTTGATATGCTACGGGTCCAATTCGAGCTAGTATCTCGAAGGGCTCAGAAAACCTGGGTGCCAGCTTGGCACAATTCAGTAACTTCAGAAAGCTTTTCTGGGCTTTGACCTTCAAGTAAACATGGTCTCCCACTTGAAATTCCAAGTGTCTTCTTTTCTGATCTGCATAGCTCTTCTTTTTGTCCTGTGCTTCTTTCATGTTTTGTTGTACTCTTTTTATCATGTTCTCCATTTCTTGGAGCATCTCTGGTCCAACCATTAGTCTGTCATCTGGGTTATCCTAGCTAATTGGAGTTGTACACTTTATGTCGTACAGTATTTCGAAAGGGCTCAACTTAGCCGAAGTTTGGTACCCATTGTTATATGCAAATTCTACCAAATGAAGGTGGTGTTCCTACTTGTTTGGCTTTGTTCTTACATACATGCGGAGCATATCCTCTATGATTTGGTTTGTCCTTTCAGTCCTTCCATTCATTTGTGGATGATAACTCGTACTGAAATTCAAATTAGTATTTATCCCTACAAACAATTCCTTCCAAAAAGAGGATGTGAATTTTACGTCTCTATCTGAAATCACCATTTTAGGAATACAATGTAGTCTAAAAATTTCTTTCATGAATATTTCAGCAATGCTAATATCCTTAAAAGTATATTTTATAGGAATAAAGTGTGTAGACTTACTGATTTTATCGATTACAACCATGATAGAATAATTTTGTTTCTGAGTTTTAGGCAAACCTGTTATAAAGTCCAGCGATATGGTCTCCCATTTCCATTCTGGTACTGGTAATGGTTGTAATAGGTCGACTGGATGCTGGTGTTCGACCTTAACCTACTGACAATTTTGGCACCTAGACAAGTACTCTGTTGTCTCACCCTTCATGTTAGGCTAGTAAAATATTTTTCTGAGAGTTGCTATTGTCTTCTGGTAACCTAGATGGACAGAATATGGTTTCTTATGCACTTCGTCTAAAATGGCTAATTTTAGTTCTTCTGAATTTGGTATGTAATGTTTGTTTTTAAATCTTCATAGTCCCTTCTTGTCGACTCTTATCTCTGGTTTATCTGAGTTTTTGATACTGTTTTGAAATTATGCCATCATCTTAGTGTAATTTTCGTCATTAATACCTGTTGTACTTATTCTTTGTTCCAGATCACTTTCTGCCCTGCTGATATTTATCTCAAATAACCCATGGACTCTTCTGCTTAAAGCATCTTCTACTTTATTTTCCTTACCCTTGATATGTCTGACCTCGAAGTTGAATTTGATCGAGAAGGCTAGCCACCTTGCTTGTCTTGCATTAAGGTCTGGTTGGTTAAACAAAAATTTCACTCTGCTATTATCCGTCAATAGTAAGAATTTTCTACCCATTATATAGTGTCGCCACATTTTTAAGGCATGTATTACTGTTGTCAATTCTAAGTCATGCATGACATAATTTCTCTCATGTTCCTTTAATTTTCGGGACTCATAACAAATCACGTGCCCTTCCTGAGTTAGAAAACCACCTAGTCCCACTTTACTTGCATCAATGCATATTATAAAGTCTTTATCTGGGTCTGCTACCTTCAAGATGGGCACCGATGTCAATAATTCTTTTAGCTTGTTAAAACTGTCTTGACACTTTTGCACCCAGTTAAACTTGGTCCCTTTCTTTTGTAATGACGTGATAGGGTAGGCTATCTTGTAGAACCCTTCTATAAATCTACGATAATATCTGGTGATTCCCATGAATGATCAGATATTTTCCACATCCTTAGGCACTGGCCATTCCATAATGGATTTTATCTTTTTCGGGTCTACAGAAATACCTTTCAATGAAATGAAATGCCCTAAATATTGTATTTCTTTTTGATAAAAATCACATTTGTCGAATTTTGCGTATAGTTTATGTTTCCTTAGTGTTTGTAGAACTATTCATAAGTGTTCATCATGTTCCTCCTCCATTTTAGAATAGACCAGAATATCGTCAATAAATACTACTATGAACTTGTCTAAGTACCGGTTGAAAATGTTGTTCATCAAGCACATAAATGTGGCTGGTGTATTAGTGAGTCCGAAAGGTATGACTACAAACTCATAGCGTTTGTATCTTGTTCGAAAAGTTGTTTTGTTTATGTCCTGGTCCTTTATCCTAACTTGATGATAACCGGATCGTAAATCCAATTTTGAGAAGATCTTGGCCCCACCAACTTGATCGAACAGATCATTTATCCTGGGTAAGGGGTATTTGTTCTTAATGGTCACTTTGTTCAGTTGTCTATAATCGATACATATTCTTAGAGTACCGTCTTTCTTTTTCACAATGAGGACTGGTGCTCCCCATGGCGAGACACTTGGTCTGATATACTCTTTGTCCAACAATTCCTGTGGTTGTATTTTTAATTTTGTCAATTCTGGTATACTCATTCGGTAGGGTTCTTTTGAGATAGGGACTGATCCGGGTAGTAAGTCTATGGAGAAATCTATTTCTCTCCTAGGAGGTAATTCTAGTTTCTCATCAATAAACATGTCTCTGAATTCACGTAGGATAACAAAGTCTTCTAGCTTGGGATTATCTTCTTTTTCTAATAGATTCGTCACTTGGATGGCGTAAACTTGACATCCCTTTCTAATACATTTCTTGAGTTGCATCGCTGAAACTTGTCTGACTGACATTGGTTTTGGTATGCCTTGGGTTGTTCTAACAGTGCCAAAATTATCTTTGTAGCTAAGTATCTTTGTATAAGAGTCTAGTACTTATTTGTGTTGTTCCAACCAATCCATCCCGATAATCATATCATAATATCCTAGTGGTAGGATGTTAAGATTGGTCCTTATCTTTTGACCATCTAAGTTGAACTCAAGATTAGAAATAAAGTTAACTACTTTTCTTTTAGTACCTGTTGCTAGTTGTACAAGCCAAGATTTTGCATGCTTTTATTTTTTAAGTTTATTCAACTCTACTACATTGGGAGTAATATAACTTAACGTAGGTCCAGGGTCAATTAAAACATAAATTCGAGTGTCATGGATTTTACCTTCGATCTCTACCACCGAGGACTGGTGGTCAGCTTGTCGACCATCTATGGCTGCATTTATTCGATGCAAACTTCTGCCCATGTCTCCCACTGTTGAGGCATCCTGCAAATTGTGAACAATAGTTTTGTTTGCTACAATTAAATGTGGATAGTTCCTCCTTAGATGAGGCTCTCCACACTCCCAATACTTTAATGCCTCGTGGGAGTTATCCCCAAACTTCTTTGTTCCCAGGTTTACCGGTTTACCTCTACCTTCCGTATTCAGATGATTGGAGTGAAAATCCTTCCTTGGGAAACTTTTAGTTGCATTTCGATAAGGAGCTGGCTGGTATCCCTTCTTCTACTGGTGCATTCCATCTTGCTTCTTATCCTTCCAGGTCTTGGGAAACTCCACCTGCTGTTTATACTGGTCATAGCACATTTGCGCCTTCCTAAATGCCTCACTCAAGTATTTGGGGATGTCAAACTCAATTCTGTCCCGATAAGCCTGTGGTAAACAACTTAAGAATCGTTTTATTTTTACCTTGTTCTCCCAGATGTATGATACGAACCTTAATAGGTCCATAAATTTATTTATAAGGTCCTCCATCATCATTTCTCTGAGTCGTAACTCATAAATTTCGTTCATCTTCCTTTCATAATAGCTTTCAAAAAGGTTTTGTTTCTTAAAATACTTCTTAAAGTCTTACCATTCCAACTATTTCTCCTTTAGGCCCTTGGCCAATTTCAAGTCCTGCCACCAAATGTTGGCCTTCCCCTTCATATTGTAGATGGCCATTCTGACCTTCATGTTGCCGGAATAGTTGTAGATTTGGAAGTATTTTTTGATGTCCAAGAACCATGCCTTGGCTTCTTCTCCTGTCCTGGATTCTCCATCAAAAGTGGCAGGTTTAATCTTTTTAAATTCTCCTTCAAGGTGGTCTGTTTGTTTTCTTTTTCTGTCTAGTATGGTTTTGTCTTTAGCTGAAGATGTCCCTTCAGACGAACTGTCTGCTTTTTCTATTTTCACACCAGAATTCTTGGAGGCCCTTTTGCTGACCTCTTCCTTAGGGTTATCATCTTTTGGGATTTTCTTGGTTACTATACTACGCAGCAGGACTTCATTTATCTCTTACTGTTCCTGTTGGGCCTTCTTGATGTTTTCATTGTCGACCTTGAAAACCTGTAGTTCCACAATAAGGTTCCTCATTGTTTCCAGCACCTCCGTGGGTGAACTTCCATCACTATTCTGTCTCGGATCTCTAGGAGGTCCTTGCTGCGGATTCCCTTCCATCCTGATTTCTTCACCTTCTTGAGATGCCATTATTCAACACAAAACAAAAAATATTTCTGTTTGTAATCCACAAGAGTTATTAGTTTTTTTTTTGTTTTTTGTTTTTCATAAATCAGAATATGTACTAAGAAATTAATGTGGCCCTGTTAAGGCATAGTGCTGTAACTTTTTCTCTGATACCATATGTAATGTACCTCAAAAACTGTCAATTTGTTTTCTTTCTTTTTTTTACAATTATCCTTGCATAGTTTTGAGATTCAAGCAATTAAGTCTTATGTTATAAAGTTTGAGTCTGAAAGTTTATTAGAGACCTTACCGTCATTGACTATATTTACTATGCAAATTAAAGCTTCCTACTTGATGATAGAATAAGTGTATACTCATGACTTCCAAGTTTATTTAAATTCTTGTAAATTTTATCATTATTGTCTTATCTGTTGATGCCTATAACACCAGCACATACTTAACCATTCAAGCAACTTATAAACAAGTCTGTTACTTCCATACCTCTAATCGAAAGGAAGATTCTTCAATGTTTCCTACTATGCTCTTATAGTTTGTGGAAAAACAACAAACAATTGGGTTTCGAAGATATTGTTTCAATACCAGACACACAAAACAAAACAAAGGGGCATGTTGTTTTTGCCGAAAACGTGAAAAAGCAGGAATATTGTGGACCCAACACTTCGAGGTTTTGGGGTTTGGGCTTTCATGAGTACAGAAGCCAAACATCACACACAACAACTCCCGAAATTGTGAAAAGTGACTAGCACTTTGGGATTTTGGAGTTCAGGATTTTGCGAGTTATAGAAGCCAAACAAAAACACACAACTACTCCCGAAATTGCGAAAAGTGACTAACTCTTTGAGATTTTGGAGTTCGATATTTTGCAAGTGCAAGTGCCCCAAACAACAACATATACAAACCTCTGAAATGCGAAAAAGGAAAGGTGTTCAACATCAATATAAACAAACTTCTGAAATACGAAAAAGGAAAGGTGAGACCTGCATTTTGGGATTTTTGGGGTTTGGGGTTTTGCAGTTTTCATAGCCAAACATCCAACATACAAAAATTCCCAAATTGTGGAAAATAAAGGAACTAACATTTCGGGATTTCGGGGTTTCAAAAACCAAACAACAACACACGACCACTCCTGAATTCTGAAAGGGTGAAAGGATGTGAGACTAACACTTCAGGATTTTTGGATTCAGTGTTTCAGTGTTTCAAATGCCAAACAACAACACACAACAATTCCAAAAATCGGAAAGGTGAAAGGGTGTGGGATGAAAACTTCGGGATTTTGGGGTTTGGAAAAGCAAGGGAACTTCGCATAAATGTAATCGGCATGTCCCGAATGTCGAAATTCACATTATTTTCATAATTGTAATATTCTTTCCTTGTACTGGTATTCTTACTTTCATTCTGTGAAACAATAGGTGTAGAAGGATTCAATATCCGTTTACCTATCCGAATTCCAAAAATAGAACTTCTGTGTTTTATACGCATATAATCTATAAAATGGGTACAATAGGGTAACAGTTTATGTAAAAGGTAACTCTTGTTATGTTCACTTAAAGCCTCTTCTAACCAATGCATTAAACGTCAACAATACTAGATCTGTACATCTAGGTAAATACAGGAATAAGTATATCATTCCATCAGAGTTTGGTAATTATAATTGATGTTCTGAGGGATCTGAGTTTGGTTTCCTAGGGTTTTAACCACAGAGAGGACCTTCCCTATTGACGTTAATTCCCTCCTTTCCTTACTTACTTATAGAAATAAAAATTACAGGTGCATCCATCTAGCATTTTACTCACAAGAGGAAATATTTTCTAGAGTCTGGATGTTTATTACGAACTTCCCGACGACAGATAGATTATAACTACGAAAGGTCTTCATATTCCAAAACAAATAACTGTAATTCAACAGATAGGTGTGGATATTCTAGCAGACATATTATAACTATATATATACAGATTTCCTTCACATATATTCCTCACAACGAACAAAAAATGGGAATTGTTACAGTTCTATTTTAATCAAGTACAATGCATCAGAAAAAGATTCATTCAGACAAAGAATGTAAATTATTCCAGTTTAGATTTAATATGAAATCATTAAAAAACATTTGAACAGAAAATGGACATCGTTATAGTTCCGATCTAATTAAATTAATGCATCAAATAGCAAATCATTCAAATAGAGAATGCAAACTATTCCAGTTCGGATTTAATAGATACATGACATCGGATAAAACATAGCCATTCATAATAGAGAGGGGTAGATCAACATATCTGAATCAAATCCACAGGAAGTCAAACGGAATAGCCACATTCCTCCCAACCGTAGAATAGGGCAGCCAAAACTACTTGCCCGATTCACCCCCTAGCCTGACCATGAATCCATGAGGGCGAAATTGGAGACTCCTCAGCAATATTCCAATTTTTTTAGTGGCTATCCCCTTGCCTCACACTTTCTCGGCAGTTCTCATAACAACAAGAGATCTCACAATCCTTTCCCAGCATACTTGGCAGCGTCCTGGCTCCTTGCATATGCTATTTATCAATTTTTGCCCAGGTCTTTTTCCCTCCTTTGGCGATTTTCACAGCTTTCTTAATCCCTGATTCTCAGGGGCTACCAGTGGCCAAATATCTAATTTTCCACTTGTAATAATTAGCCCAGAGGTAGTTCCAACTTGTTCCCCACTCATGGAGTCATGGTCAGCTGATTTTTAACATGGTTGTTCCATTTGTGCTCCGGCATTTAATATATAAATGTTCTGTTTTTATACAAGTGTCATAGTCAACTACTTAGTTGAGTCAGATCATATCTCTACCCAACAATCACAATAATTAATTACAATTATTAAATTCAAAATTCAAAATTGCCATAAATGGAAAAAAATTTCCAGATTTGAATTTGCCGAAAACGGAAATAAATTTCCAGCACATTTCAAAAATATAAATATTTTATTTTTGGGGGATGTCACAAAGACATTGAGGGATGGATTCTATAAATAAACTTAAAATATACAAAATGATTTCCATTTTCTTTTCTTTTCTCTAAGACAATATTTAAAAATTAATATTTAATTATAAATTAATTATTTGTACATAATAGAAAAAATCAATGATTACATACATTTGAAGCACATTGTTGTTGAGATGGCTCCTCATGCAATGCAATTATGTCCATTTCTTTGACCACCTCCTTGTACATTTTTTTGGACATTCCTACTGGCATATTTTGGATATCATCTCGTTGGTCCTCTAGGATTTTCATCATTTTCCTCAAAAAATAACATGAAAAAAAAGTATTTTTATATTGATATATGAAAACTAAATATGACAAAATTGATATATTAATAAATGAATAATTTGTAATATATATATATATATATATATATATATATATATATATATATATATATATATATATATATATATATATATATATATAATAAAAAAGTGGTTTTAGGAATATTATTTTTTGAATGATTATATTTTGTTGTTGCATGTTTTTTCTATTGCAAGTCTGACAGGTCTCATTGACCATTGCTCTGGAAATTCTTTCTATAGTTTAGATATAACCTAGTTCTTGGAATCATTGGATTGATTTCTATATTTTGAGTGGAAAGTACGCCTATACGTTCATTCCACTATATCCCTAAGAGTTCTGTAAAAGTTTTCCCCCCTTTGATTAATCTCCAACACCACTCCAGATGAGGTATGCACCAATTCATCATCATTTACATCTTCTATATTAATTAATTTTGTTTTATTAGGGTGACATTATGTTCCCTCATTGTTGGTTCCTGTAGAAAATTAAACATGTGTGAATTAATATATTGTTTGAAACATGTCATCTAATATTACTAATTATATTATTAATCAAAATAAAATAAAAAAATCATATTGAATACTATGTTTTCATTTACCTGATCCATTCTTCTACAATTTTTCCAGCAAGTTTTTACACTCTTCTGCACTTACATCAGAAATAATCTTATCGAGCTTCCTCATTTTGTGGATCTGCATGAGACACACTAACCAAAACATATTAGTTAAACTTACATATAGTTTAACCATATTAATTTTGTATAGAATTTACAAAGACCCTTCATTTTTTTTTTCCAAATGTGTCATCATTCTGTCGACCAGAACTTTTCTTATTTGAACTATTGTCACTCATATGTTTATGAATATACAACCTGTAGCATTCAATACATAAATTATTAAATATATTTTATAAATAAATCACATAATTTTTAGCAAAAAAAAATCATTGTAACCGATGCACTTTTTAAATAGAAAGCGTTGGTGTGTTTATTACATATAACATAGCGGTGCGTTCAATACAAAAAATGAACTGGAGAGTTTAATTATTTAAAAAAAAAATTGTGAATTACAACAATGCAATATATATAGAAGAAATCACAACAACTACAGTCGAAAACAAAAACATAGCAACAAAAATTATGTGACCACATTTTTTGTGTTGTGGTGCTCCTTATATATAAACACACCGATGCATTTATGTCCAAATGGCGCATTGAAAAATCAGAAAACATTTAAAAAAAAATGTCAAATTGGAAATCGTTTAAAGAAAAATCAGAGGGTTGATTGCATTTGGGATCCAATGCAATAATTGGTCCCTTTGCATCACATGCCAAACACTTTTATATAGAAAAACAAACCCATTAAATATAAAATTCCTAAAATAAAAATACTTAATTCTGAAGTGATAGAGGGAGTTAAAGCCTAGGGTGAAATTTTTCATTCACATAAGAAAAACAAACAATGATTTAAGGTAACTATAATTTTTTTTTTTAATTTGATTAAAATCCAAATAGGAATAAAATTTGTAAAAATATTTATTATCAAAATCAACAGTAAAATTTAAAATTTTTACTATGTAGGGTTTTGAGTGAATTACCATACCCTTCAAATCTTGATTTTTTGAATATTTTTGTTGTTACAAAGTATTCTTCTGCTCCATAGTGCTCCCTGATATGTCTCTCTTCCAAATTTGTCCCCTGTAAATTTTGGAAAAATAATGAAAATGTTGAATACCTTCTTAATATTTAAAAAACTTTATGAAAAGGGTTTAGAGTGAATCAACATACCCTTGAAATTCTCATATTCTGAATAATATTGTGGTTCCAAAGTATTGTAATCCTCCATAATGTTCGTCTGTATGTCTCTCTTACCAGTCTCTCCTCTACAATTTATTGAAAAATAATGAAATAGTGAATAGATTTTTAGTATTTAAAGGACTTAATAAAATTTGATTCCCACTCTTTTTTTAATTATTTAAAAAAATTCAAGCTTTATTTTTATAATTTTTTCAGCACAACAGTGTGTTTATTTCAAATGCACTGGTGTGTCCATATTACATTACACACTGGTGCATCCATATTATATTACTCAGTGACAACATATAATTTTTTTTATTAACAAAATCTTGAAAGACACTATGGTTAATTTTTCGATGTATTGGTTCTTAATATTAATATGCACACTGATGCATTGTAGTTTATAAGTGCACTATAATGATTTTAAATTTATTTGAACTTTTATTTCCACATAAATAGTATATTCATATCAAATTATATTTTAGGATGAATTCACATGACTTACAATACTTTGATATACATTTTACGTTTTATGTTACCTTATTCTTAAAAATGGTTTCAAAACCTAATTCAAACTCAAATTTTGGTATGGTCCTCGAAATTTATTGAGGATATATACAAAAAAAAATATTTCTAATTTTGTTGAAATCTAGGGAGAAATTCCAGCCCATTCCATATTTCTCAGAGTCCATCGCGGAGTTCTCCCTTTCCATCTCCAGTAAGTTTAAATTATTTTATTTATATTTCTATTATCTAAATAAAAATGTATCCAAATTTTTAGGACCCTAATTCATAATCGAGTTTAGATGAATAAAATATTCCACTACCAGCTCAAAAATGTTGGAAGGTCTTATCAAGAGAAACAAACTGCAAGCAGTTGGTAGATGAAAATGGGCATCCGCTTTACCCTGCCAATCGTGACATTCCATCATCCATCCACAATCATGGGTTGACGATGGTAATAATTGTTTGGTATAATGTAATTTGAACAAACAAAGTATTTCCTTGTGCTTACTAATATCATCGATGTACTAATGTTCAATACTTTTGAAATTAGGATTATGATGATGAGTGACCTACCTACCATCTTGCATTGCACCGAACAAAAATTTCAAACTGAGAGAAGGTTGGAATGAGAGCACAACTCAAAGAGGAAGTGTACCAAGAATGGTTGAATCAACTACCTATTCAATTCCCAGTACGTCTAGATTCGCCATTTATGAATGACTACAATAATAGTAGTTCTTCATAATTTGGAAATGAAGACAATAAAAAAGAGCTTGGTATGGATGATAAATTACGAGATACGACTGCCATGGAGACAATGTTGTTATACACATTCCAAAGTGATAATATAATGGATTATGTTCATATCAATGATACCATTTTCGAAAGACTAAAATCTTTTACCACTACCCCTCTCTTTGGACCTAGTGCTCGGTCAAAGTCTACCTAGCTTGGGACAACAATGTTACTATACAACTTGAAAGAAAATTTTAGCATGTCAAATGCATGTTTCTCAAAAATATTGAGGTAATTGACTAGAAAGTTCCTTATATTGATTTTGAGAAATCTTGTAATACAATCAAAATTAGAAATGGTTTCTTTTATAAATGTTAAATGACCTTGTACATTTTTATTTCCCACTAACTGCAGGTTATTGAAAGATAAGGTTCTTCATAGTGATAATGTTTTTCCCGGTAGTTGTGAAAAGGAAAAGAAGTTGTTGAAAATGTTGGGTGTTTTGTATATATCATATCATGCATGCTTGAATGATTGTATTCTATACAGAGGAGAATATGAAGACAAAGAGATATGTCTAAAATTTGGGCATGAAAGGTACCATAAATCAAATAAATATGGTAAATCACATGTTCCTCCTCATAATATATTGAGGCATATGCCTATAATCACAAGGATTCAAAGGCTCTTTCATTGAAAATAATTAGCTATGTTGCACGGATGGAATGCCTCACACATAAGTGAGTCAGGAATTATATGAATCCCAACAGGTTTAATAACCATGAAGCATATAGAGGATACATGGATAGGAAAATTGAACTATGAAGTACAAAGTCTACGAATTACCATAGCAATGGATGGCATGAACCCATATTTCGTCCAAAACACCAACTATTCTTTTTGGCCTATAGCAGTGATCAATAACAATACCCCCCCATTGTTTTTCATGAAGAATGAACATCTTATGTTGGCTCTTATAGTCCCTAGTATAATACAAGTGAATAATTTGTATGTCTACCTACAACCATTGGTAGATGAATTGAAGGAATTATGGGAAGGGATACATGTACATGATGTATCAAGAATCATTGCAACAAAGAGGAGTTTTATGTTGTATGGAATATGTTATTACACCACACATGATTATCAAACGTTAGGAGTTTTCTCTAGTAATTAACATGTTTATTGATTTGTTTATATACATAACAATATTTATTTGCATATTTAATTCGTTTTGATTGATGTTCTATTCTTAAATACTAACATGTTATGTATACAATAATTTTGTAGATGTTGTAACTAAAGACTATCATGGATGTAAATGTTGTGGACCCTCTCTGAAGGCAAGGTGGTACAACCACCTACGAAAGCCAGTATACGACTCCTTGAGGGTATTCCTCCCAAAAGAAAACCCTTATAGAAGAGAAACATCCACATTCAATGGTAAACTAGAGAGAACCCAAAGGAATGAAATAATGACACCAGCATAATGGATTAGAGCATATGAGATAGAGAGATAGAAGGAGAAGAACATTACAAAAAATTTTGATTCAAATGGGGAGCCTATGTTGAGGAGTTTCCCATTGGAATGAAAATAAATATATATTTTATGAGCTCCCATATTGGGAGCGTCTTAAGATTGCCCACTTACTAGATCCCATGCATATATTTAGAAATGTTTCACCTTATTTATGAAGGAACATATCATCAAAATAAAGTGACACATTGGTTGTGAGGAGATATATTATTTCTTCAGAAACTAAAAAGAAACATTGGCCAAGACAAGAAACTAGAGGACATAATGGTCCCTCTTGGTATATCAAAGAAGGTGATATCCCATGGATTTTGAAGAATAATTATATTTCTTTGGAAAAGGAAGTTATATTGGGTGTGGAGGTGCCTTCTGTATATGGGTATTCCCTACAAAGTTACTTCACTATGTGTCAATACCATTTGTCAGGTTTGAAATCACATGACCAGTTGAACCTTCTAAAGGTACGATGTATGTAAAAAATTGATTTTATTATTTGTAATTTTTATTTTTATGCCATGGGATAAAGCATAATTAATTTTGTATGTGTTTACTTTGTAGTGTCATTATACTTTTCTCATGCATGGGCGTATGAATTGTGACTTCCCCCAGGACCTAAGAAATTCCATATCTAAATTATCTGCATTTGTACATTGGATCACATCAAATGAGATTCATATGGCTAGCATTCCACGGTGGCATCAAGAGATATATTATATTGTTTGTATGTTTGAGAATCAACTACCAACAAGTTTCATGGAATTTCAGGTTCATATTCTAATTCAGGTCTAGTAGATGAGGTTGAATTAGTCGGGGTGGTCTCCTGTCATTGGATGTTCTTCTTAGAGAGGTACATGAAGAAATTGAAAGGATTTGTTCATCAAAGGGAAAAACCTATGTAGTATATGACAGAGGGGTACATATCATATGAGTCTTTATATTATTCTAGTGAGTACATAAAGAATATCAAAAACACACCAACTGTAGTGATTTGGGATGACGAAAGGGATGAAGACAAAAGAGAAGGGGAGCTTCTCCAAACAAATGGAAAAAGGCACTTGATAAAGAGTAAGTGACTTATCGTTTGTCAAATTTCTACATAGTAACTATTCACACTAAACTTCATAATGTATATTTTCATGATCTCATATGTACTATATGTTGGTTTGATTTTATGAATACATCAACGAATTCAAGATCTGAATCCATCAATAAATTCATTATTTAAAATTCATAGGCAACACAGTCGTGGGTCACACTGTATGAACAAAAGAGGATGAAATGTGAAAGTGACAGGAAAGAATTCATACAGTTGAATGGTAGAATCATGCCTTATCTTGATCATTTAAAATAAAATATGCCAAGGATATGCCCCAATAGTTGGGTTGATGACCAAGTCAGAGAGTAATCTGGTGCATCTGATCATTACCCACGTATACTAGTGTATCTTTGTGTATATATATTTTCCTTTGTGTCATCGACTTGCCTATAGATTTTTCCCTTGGTTGGAAAATTTCAATGGAGTCCTCAATTTACTCAAGATTCAAAGATGGTGTCAGTTATCATACACACAAATTGGCTTCCACTGCTTGGTTCGTTTACTCACCCGAGGGTCAACTGGTGTCTTCAAGTGGCATTTGTCTAGGGCCATCAATGAATAATGTGGATAAATATAGCATTGTTATAGAGCTTTTACAAAATTCCATTTCAAATGGTGTTCTATCTTTAGAATTTTTCCTGGACTTCCAATTAGTAGTATGTCATTTGAATGGTAGTTACTGTGTGTGAGAACCTACTCTACTATGATGATTCCTATGAGTACAACTTTTGGAATGACACTTTGATTTTATTACTTATAATAACATACCTATAAGTTATAATTATGTATTTGATGCATATGATAATTATGTTTTAGATTGGAATTTCACTCATAACTAAAGTAAAGAAAACACGTCCATAAATGTACACATTGTAATATATATGTAAACTCGAAGACCAATTTTTTTATATTTCATCTCTGCAAAAATATGGTGTCATAGTAAAAAATGGGTCTTACACGCTCCAAATACATATATGGTTGGACGATACAATAACCACATAATCTACCTCTTTGGTGCTAGATGTGTATCATGATAGAATAGTATGGCATTTGTGAGACGACGAAAGAGTCGCACCCACACACATGGCACACCCACCACCTACCATTGCATAGCCTCTGGCAGATCCTCTACCTAAACAATAGGAATCCTGTGCATCAAATGAGACATGCTCCCATGCACATTTTTAAGCACTCTATATGCATCTCCTCCGGTTGCCTCATCTCCCGAATTCCTCCGACGATGTTTTGGGAATCCTTTTGTTCATCGTGAACCCACATTTGTGAAACAAAGTAATTGTCAATACTAGACACCATCCAAAAATATTTGTGTTTTTTATTCTCTTTTAAAAACAAAAAAAATATGAAATATATAAATATATATTTACCTATATCACCATAGGAGGATCCTGCTGGAAATGGCATGTCTGGATCTCCTCTGTAGTCAATCCCTACATAAGGGTATTCATCCAGGGATATCACCTATCAATGCCAACAAAAGAAGAGTTCATCATTGTAGAGGGTTGGCACCCTACCACATCCCAACCACCTCATCACCTCGGTCCACCATTCCATGGATAGATCATGTGTTCTATGTGGAACGATATCGACTATAGGACTCAATCTTGGAACTTTCTCAAAGAAGAAACTACACAAGATCAGTGTGAACCCAAAGTTCCTCTTACTACCTTGCTTGCATTCTATCAGTTGGCTCTTCATGTTAGCCAGTAGTGAGGTAAACTAATCAAACACTATGGGTCATAAACAATCCATTGAATAGAACATAAGTTGAATTGATTCCTAGTGTAACGAGCTCGACCCTATGATTCATGTAAGCACGAGAACAATGATATTGAAACCCAATTTCTTGATCACCCTGATGAGGAGTTGGGTCCCTAATTTTTATTTGTCTGCAACAAAATGGGTGGGAATGTAATATTATATATTCATACCATGCTCAGCTCCATGGGATTTGAGGTTCACCACCTCACCCTGATGAGACAATCATGTATGGAAATATATGTTCTCGACTTGAATTCTCAATGGTTTTCCATCAAGATTGAAGGCCTCTATATCTGTATCCGAAAATATCATCAGCATTTGGAGCAACCTCACTTGAGTCCTCACTCCTTTAAGATCTCAAAACTTGTAAAGGCCACATATGTTTAGGGCTAATTTGGCCGATGGATCTCTTTCAACCACACATCAACTTCCTCATGCTCTCTTTCTCTCTATTCAAGTACCATCATGCAATAAGAAAACCTTTTTTTGAGTCAAACTCTTTAAACAGCTAGTTTGTGGACTTGTACGTAGGTTGTTGTGTTAACATTTTCATGTAGGGATGCATATACTCGAGTTGGATTTTCCCTACCTGTGTACATGCCTCCATATGCAGGACCGAATGAACTACAACCCGCGTACACCCTAATTCCTAAGTTATGCCTTAAAAAATTAAAAAAATTGGGACTAATTTGAAACTATAAACCACTAGAAATGAAGAGGAGGGAAAGAGTACTTACTTGGTTCAGACGGTTTTCCATTCCATCACTCATAGCCAGGGATGATTTTAAGGATGGAAATTTATTTTAAAATATAGAAACCTCGACGAATCTTACTAATCCTTTATTTTCCAACTATAAAATGTTTGGCAAAATTTTTGTTAAAATATTCAAAATTCTAATTATTTTATATAGTTTGTATGAAATTTTGGCGATTTTTAAGGTAAAATAATTTTATCCTAGAGAATTTGGGCAAATCATTTTTAGAATAGCGAATCATTTTTTGGGTAAAACCTTGGAAAAATAGTCCATGAGGGAAATTTAGCCCCTAAATTCATCCCTTCTCATAGCTCCCGCAATAAACAATTCAATATTGTGGGGAAATTGGTTCAAAATGCACTATTTGGGTAAAAATGTGAAATGGTATGATAAAATTCGTTATTTTTTACTATTAGTAGAAAATGTTTACCCAATTTACATATTTTTTGCTAATATTTTGGCCCAGTGGACTAATAGTGCACTGGAAGGATTTGGTTTTGGTGGTTTTTTCTAGGAAGTTTTGCGGTTTCTAGTGTCATTTCACCCGTTTATGACTTTGGCTAGTATTTTCTTTAACCAACATATAGGATAGGTCATCACTCCATCTTGCATTTTTGCATTATCATGTGACTATGATCCATATTAATTAGGTATGAACCCATTTATTAGCAAAAAAAAACCTCCTTACTACTAGTAGTAGTGTCGTTATTGAATGGTAGAGGGTCTTTTTCATGCACTGCTTGCATCTGATACATGCGAAAGACGCACAGGGTCATTGGTTTATGAACATCCTCTTCATCCAAGTTCCTACAAATAATCAAGATATTTATTCATACCTCGTTCTCACTGATGAGAGATGCCTTATGTAACATCCCCAAAAATAAATTATTTTTAAGTCTAAAAATAGTTATGAATTTATTTCCGTTTTTGATAAATTTGAAATTGGAAAATTATTGCCATTTATGGAAATTCCAAATTTCAAATTTAGTTAATTGTAAATTATGATTATGACTATTGAGCAAACGTTTGATTGTCCCAACCAACTCTTTGACTATAACACTTGTAATAAACATATATTTTTATATTTATTATTGATGGACAAATGGAACAACCAGGTTGAAATCAATTGACCATGAATCCATGAGAGAGGAACATGTTGGAACTACCTCAGGGATGAAAGTTACAAGTGGATGATCAAGAATTTGGCCATTTGTAGCCACTGAAAATCAGGGATTTGGAAATCTTCGAAAATTCCGTAAGGGAAATTACCTAGGCACAAATGCTTTTGGATATATAGCATATGAGAGGAGGCAGGACACTACATAGTATGATGGGGAAAATAAGATCACTTGTTTTTATGAGCACTATTTTATGAGTGTGAGGAAAGGATAATTTTATGAAAAATGAAGAAGGACTATAGCTGAGGAGGAGTTCTGGAGTTCGCCCTCGTGGATTCATGGTGAGGCGAGGGGGTGAATGGAGCAAGTAGATTGGTTGTTCCGTTCTAAGGTTGGGAGAAACTTGGTTGTTCCATTTCTTATTCGATAACTTGATCAGATATGTCCATCTACTCTTTCTATGATCAAATGTTGTTTTGATTTAATGGATGATAGAATACATCTAATTTAATTCTGGATGAATTATTTCCATTGATTAAATTATTGATGCAATGGAATAAATTGTAGGATAAACCCTTACAGTTTAATACTATTTGTTGAGTAAACTTGTTGTGTGTGTTAGTTGTGAATGGAAATGAATTATGTAAATATATATGCATACATATATTACTGTAAGTAAATACGCAAAGCCATCGTACTTAGTTAAGATTTTCCAACCATGTACATGTCAAAACCAGACTTGGGATGGAATTCTATATATGATAGGAATCACTATATATATATATATATAGAATGTTTCATATCTGCATAAACATCTAATGACTCACCCCATAAGATTTTCAATGCTAGATACATGAGAAACATTGAGTACATATTCCCTCTTTATGATTATGCCAATAACACAATATTATATAGTTTGGTTATTCACAAACCAAATTATTTATTTTGATATAAAATAACGCAAGAGCGAAATTTCAATGAATTAAAGGATAGAGGACATGAAAATATGGAAATATACAAATTATATATGTCTATACATAATTTTGTGGTTTTGAAAATGCTCAGTAATATGAATAACTAAAGAATTGTTCGAATTGTTTTATAAAGATCAAACTAGACCCGGAAGGGGGTATAGAATAGAATTTCATTACATGAATACATATTTTTATCCAATACAGAGTCCTGAGTATAACATATCTAATATAAAAAACAAATGATTTACTGTTACACAACTTGAAATTTGAGTTTCCATCTAAATTGGCTATACATTCAGAAGAAAATAATACAATCCTGTTTGATTACATTAACACAGAAGAAAAGGTTTGAAATGGTAAATACATAAAGCATGTCACAGTAAGGGGTTGTCCTTTATGTCTTTCTTAAAAATTGAATATACAAATAACAAGCTGTTATAGGAGCCTGGTACAATTTTCCATGATAACTGTATGCTAGCACAAAATCGTTTAATTCGAGAGAACTTGGGATAAACATTCTTGAGAGTGCTGAAAAAAGGAACACGATTAACTTTTGCACAAAACAATATCATAGAATCTAAAGAGTTTGAATGTGCCCAAATCCTGTATGGATACCAAGGAAAATATAATTCAGGATTTGGTTGGAAGCAAACAGAATTTCAAATACTGAACATAGACTAAATTATCATAGTAAAATGTTTACAAAAAGACAACACACATGAAATTTTAGACTACACTTAGCTTGTGGATCTAGGAGAAAATGTCATCTTTCCTCCTTGCATCCATGAGAAATTCATCCTCACATCCAAAGGGGTGGAGTGGGGAAAGGATCACCTAAAGGGTATCCTCGCAGTTAAACAGGGCCCCATCATTAGATTATAGAAATCAAAATTGAATCGATTTTTTTCAGAAAGAAAGTAAATAATTTACATCCTAAAGAAAGAATAAATAGTAAAGAATGTACAATATAAAACGTAACCTACAGGGTTGCCCAATTGGCCATAGGATAAGGTTACGATTATTATCAAAACTAAATTGGAAATAAATACAAGGCAATCACGAACAAAGTTCTAGAAAAAACTAGGGTTTCTTTCCTTGATGTGATTTAAATAAAACAAAACGAATAAGACATCCAAATCTGTAGAACAATAGGTGAGTGTAATTCCTCAGTCATGTCCCAGAGCTTCGAAATCAAGATACATGATGAGAGACATTAAACTGTATTCATACTTGTATTAATGCATTGCAGAATAAGTAGAGTAACTTTTGTTAAAGACCTTACTTACAGTTTTGGATAAAATGATTCATTAAACAAATCAAGAGTAAGGTGTTCGCACAATTAACTATGGAAAATTGTCTCGTGATTCTCAAACCCTCTTATAGTGTAATTGTTTGGGATACGATGAGAAAATTACAGGCCGGGTGTTATGAGCATATATTCAGGAAAGAATATACTCTATGCTTACAGTGGGTAGGGTTACAAAAATAAAATGTGTCGTGCCAACTGTAAACGAATCATAACCTTGGAAAGAACTAAGTTGTGCATCCTTAGAGAATTAATAGATCAAAAAATTCAGGAGACTTCATTAAACAAAATTCAGAAATACACGATGTCTTCATAACCATAATTAAAAACTCAAGGGCACCGAAATCATAAGGAAAACACCCTTGCACACAGTTGAAAAACCAACTTATTAACTAGGGTAGAAAACCCAAGGAAAACCCATGAATGTATACAGTCAAAGACCACGAACAGATAAGGAGTTATGTCAAAGCAACAAGATATCCAAAAGGATCAACAAAGGACTATCCTCTATATTGGGCAGAAAGACACTAAGAACTCAGAGGAAGCAACGAAGGCATACAATAGGTCGTTCTTACGCTTATGACTAAACTGGAGAAGTGGACATCCTAGACCCTTTGACATTTTCAGCCTAGAAATGTCTATGGGTTTGGCACAAAGGAAATGACCGTCGCAGAGCACAAGGGTTCCTAAAATAATACCGATAAAGAGGGTAAGGATGAAACCAAATTAAAACCCTAAACCCTACTGGGTGAAATACCATTACCAAAACTCTATACCCGACCATGTGAGACAGGCCAGTCGTGCTATTAAGATTTTTTGACAGGACTGATGTACATAGTAATTTTTGTAACACAGAGACTTCGAACAAAAGTAACCAAAGGTCCTTACCTTGCTTATGGGGTGTACAGTGGGTGTGGTCCACCAAAATGTGCACCAGAGTGAGCCAAAATCACAGACGTTGGCCATGCCAAAGAGAAGAGAAGTAATAGGGTTAACCTTGAATGTATTTTGTAGAATACACAGAGCCAATGTGAAGAATGAAACAATAGTCTTAGGAGAACCCTCCATTGATTAAGTTCAATGGTGTTAATGAGGAGTTGTACTTAAGACATGTGATTAAGGAAAGATGGATAAATTACAATGAGCACAGTGAACAAGCATCGATCCCAAGGAGGTGTGTTCCAGAATGCCATAAATGTTGTTGGCATGGTTCATTTACACCATGACAGCCACATCTATGAGAACCTCATATCAGACTTATGGCGGTCGTAACGACAGTTAGTTCTCTTCCATAGTTTAGTTTATTTTTCTTCCATTTTAGTTAGATTTCTATTCTTTACACCAAATCTGTTAACCCTCGTGCCAAGGTTAGTTCTAATGAATGACAATCAACCAGGAACGAGCAACATGTATCAACCGTTTAGTTACAATTGTTCTAATTCTTAACACTATCACGTGTTGAATGTCGTGTTAGTATTAAATATTTAAATAAATACCTCCCCATATGTCTGAGGCATTAATTCAATACATTCAGACTAGGGTCATAATATACATTGATGTATTTCTATAGTATGTCTATAAATTGCACAACTAGAATGCATATTCTATGGTGAGTATCTATATACCTAAATATGTATTTTTTTAAGTAATTAAGTTACCTTTCTACCTCCCTTTAGATTAGGATTGAGATAGATTCTTTCATATACTTGTGTTCAAGGATATGGTAAGTGAAATAGTGGAAAGAATAAGAAGTATTAAATGATGTTATAGTATAGTTAAGAAATTTATAAGAGGTATGGGAGCCATTAAATAATTCTAATGGACCTAATTAATTTTTTTTTCTTGGGAAAATTTGGGGTACATTACATATGGTATCAGAGCAAAGGTTAAAGAACTTGGACCTTAAACAGGCCCAAAAATAATTGCTTAGTACATAATTGTTGTCTTATGAAAAACTAACAAAAACAATTACTGTTACAAACATAAAAACTTTATTTTTGTTGTGATCATGGCAACACAGAATGAATAGGACATCAGAGTCGAGGAGAATCCTAAGAAAATACCTCCTGCAGAATAGAGGTAGAATAGTGACATAATTTCACCTACCGAGGTTCTGAAAACTATGAGAAATCTCATTGTGGAACTGCAAGTTTTCAAAGCAAACAATCAGAAACTGAAAAAAGCACAACAAGAATAGCAGGAAATAAATGAACTATTGTTATGAAGCATAGTAACAAAGAAGATCCCAAAGGACAATAATGAAGAATAAGAGGTCAGTAAAAGGGCCTTCCAAAATTCTGGTCCTGAAGGAGAAAAAGGGGACAACTCTTCTGAAGCTACACCATCAGCAGAAGACAAAACAAACATAGGAAGAAAAAGGAAACAAGTGGATCACCTAGAGGGAGAATTTAAGAAAATCAAATGGTCCACCTTTGGTGGGGAATCCAGGACAAGGGAAGAGGTTGAAGAATACTTGTTGGACATAAAAAATTATTTCCAAATCTACAACTATCCAAGCAATATGAAGGTCAAAATAGCCATCTATAACCTCAAAAGAAAGGCAAGCATATGGTGGCAGGATCTGAACTTGGCCAAGGTCCTAAAGGAAAAATAGACGGAGTGGTCAGATTTTAATAAATACTTTAAGAAATAATATTTATCTGAAAGTTACCATGAAAGAAAAAAAAAAGATTTTTATGAGCTACGACTCAGTCAAATGGCTATGGATGACTTGATAAACAAATTCCTGGAATTATTAAGGTTTGTGCCTTATATCCGAGAGGACAAAGTAAAAATCCAGTGGTTCCTAAGATATTTACCATAGTCCTATAAGGACATAATCGAATTCGATAACCCCAAGTCCTTAAGTGAAGTGTTTAGGAAGGCCCGAATGTGTTAGAACCAATACAAACAATGGTTGAGATTTCCCAAGGCTTGGAAAGACAAAAAACAAGACTGAAAGAATCAATGGAAGAAGGGATATCAGCTAAGCTCTTTCCAGAACACAACAAAGAGTTTTCCAAGGAAATATTTTCATGCCAATAACTAGAACACACAAGGAGGTGGTAAACCAATCAATGTGGGAACAAAGAAGTTTGGGGACAGCCCCAGAGAACCGTTAAAATGTTGGGAATTTGGAGAACCTCACTAAAGGACGAACTGTCCACGTTTGACCTCAACAATGAGGACTACGGTTCACAGCCTATAGGAATCCTATACGGTGGGAGATGTGGGTAGGAATTTACATCGGATCAATGCAACCGTGCATGGACTACAAGCTAATCACCAATATACTGTAGTGGAAGTTGAAGGTAAAGTTAAAAATACTCCTGTTTCTATTTTAATTGATCCAGGAGATACGTTGAGTTATATTTATCCTGGTGTAGTGGATTCAAATAAACTTAAAGAAAACAAGACACACAAAATCTTGGCCAGTACAACTAGAAATAGGAACAAAAATAAAATTACCTTATTTTATTTCCGACTATGAGTTCAGTTTAGGTGGTCAAAACACAAAGATAAATGAGAACATTCTATCGTTAGGGTTTTATGACATAATGATCAAAATGGACTGGTTATAAAGGCATAACGAAGTTTTAGATTGTTATGAAAATCATTCAAGTATAAAGACGAAAATGACATTGTTAGGACAGTTCAAGGCTTATGAAAACCAATCCCAGTTAGGCAGGTTTTAGTAATGCAATTTAAGAATTGCATGAGAAAAAGTTGTCAGATTTATGCTATCCAAGTGAAAAATCTGTTGGAAAAAGAAAATAAACTAAGTTTAGAGGATTTTGTCGTCTTGCATGATTTTAGAGATGTCTTTGTTGATGAGATAACTAAATTGCCCCCAAGTAGAGAGATAGACTTTTCTATCCATCTGTTGCCTAGTTCAACTCCTATATCTAAGATGCCCTACCGAATGAGTTTACCCGAGTTAACGAAATTAAATATTCAACTACAATAATTGTTGGATAAGGAATACATATGGACAAGTATCTCACCATGGGGAGCACCAGTCCTTTTATTTAAAAAGAAAGCCAGAACTCTAAGATTGTGCATTGATTACAGAGAATTAAACAAAATGATGGTTAAGAACAAAACCCCTTACCTAGGTTCAATGATTAGTTCGATCAAGTAGGTGGGGAAAATCCTTTTTATAATTTTTATTTAAGATATGGTTACCACCACGTTAGAATAAAAGATGAAGACATAAGTAAAACAACAATCAGAATGAGATATGGCCATTACGTATTTGTTGTTATATTGTTTGGTCTCACTAACGCGTCAACAACTTTTATGTGTTTAATGAACAACATTTTCAGTCAATACTTGGATAAGTTTGTTTTGGTATTTATTGACGATATCCTAGTGTATTCTAAAAAACAAGAACAACACGAAGAACACCTAAGGATAGTTTTGCAGACCTTAAGAAAACACGAACTGTATCATAAATTCGACAAGTGTGACTTTTATCAAAAGAAAATATAGTACCTAGGGTGTGAAATCATGAAGATGGGTTACACTTTTGCTTGTTTTATGAGAAAAAAAACTATATTTTCACAAGTTATTCAACTTCCGACATACAAAAGTATTTTTTTTATTTAGAATTTTACTTTACAGTAAAAATAAAACTTGTGAAGAATTGTGTTAGCTTTCCAATGACTATTTTTCAATTTTTTTCTATCACGATTTGATATGTCAATTTGACAATTGTTTAACAATATGTTTCTTAAACATGAAATGAATGATAATGAGTTACTTATTTCTACAACAATGTATATATTATTAAACTTATGTTTTTAAGAAACAAACTATACTGCAACAATCTACAGAGACTCTATTATATTATGACTATTATTTTGAATTTAACGGATGAATATTATAATTTCTAGAATTTTTTGAAGTTGACCAAGCTGAAAACGTTGCAGAGTTTAAAAACATGTTTTTCTACACCTTGTATCTATCTTAACTTTTACTTTAAACTAAAATTTAAATATACCCTTTTGAAAAGAACAGTTTAAGGACTATGAATATATTTTTTTCAAATTTTTTCACTATCTATTTTTTGAGATGCCGATATTTTTTTTCACCGAATCATAATGTCTGCTGAAAATATTATGTAGTAATTTTTTTTAAAATTAAATAAAAATAAAGAAAAATAAAGAAAATGAAAACAAATTATATGAATTGAAAGTAGATTCAATTTTTGAAATGCTGGTGTCATTTTTGAAACCAAATTCTCAATGTTTGCAGGAGTCCGCAACCTCTGAAGTTTAGTTATGCTTGGGGCATTTCTCTGGTTTTGGTTTTCAATTGCAATTTCATTTTTTCAGACAAAATAATATTTCGGCCGAAACAATAATGTTTTGGACGAAAGTATAAAATCTAACGGAATACGTCAAATTAAACGGTTTCCAGGTCTTTCGGCCAAAAAACTAATGCTTTCGGCTGAAAGACTGTCGAACAAATTTCGTTCGTCGGAAAATATGAAACGACACATCGTATGGATTTTTTTCGTGCCAAATTGTATAAATAGGATTGCGACCGAACAAATTTAACACAATCCCTCAAATGAACAAAAATATATAAGCTCGAGGATAAGGATTTCAAAGCATTTCTATTATTGATTGCAGCTGTATTCTTTTCTTTTTTTATTTATTCCCTCTGTTCCATAGTCTTAATCAGAGGATCGATATCGATACATGGTGGTTTTTTAAAACACTTAAACAAAGTTTCGAATCATCTTTTTGGTTTTTGTTGAATAAGG
>ML778709.1:672429-683639 GCA_009831015.1 Picea engelmannii
GCATCGATGGAACCCCTTGGACTCTGGATTGAGTCAGGGAGTGTACCATTGGGGTTTGATTGTTTTACTGTGATATTAGTGCATCTGATTAGATGGTATGATATGGATATGTTCTAACATGATTTGTTGATGATGCAGGCTGATGATAGCTTGCCAACAAGACTCACATATGGAGTAAAGGGATCACACACGACTACCAGAGATGTTGAGGGAGAGGTGTGGACAGTATCCCTGCCACAACCTACTAGCACTCCCGTCGTGGCTCGAACTGTAGGTTAACAGTTACTGAGTTCGATAGGACCCACAATGCCATGAGGGAAGACTGCGACAATCACTCATGATTATTCTAAGCAGCGCAAAATAAGGCGGGGGCCTTATTCCTTAGAGGCCCTTAGTCTCCCATAAGTTCACCTGGCAGAGTATTGACTCCAGGGGTTATTGATGTCTACCAAGTCAGTCAAGAGGCGAGTGGCACCCTTGGAGCACGTGGTGCGTCCTGAAGGGCATGTCATGCAAGAAAAATGAAGAGTGGAGAGTGGCACCTTTGGAGCACGTAATGCATCCTGAAGGGCACATCGTGCAAGGGAATTGATGAGGCGAGTGGCACCCTTGGAGCACCTAGTGCGTCCTGAAGGGCACGTCGCATTGTTGTTGATAGAGGGATGAGCCTAGATGGCATTAAGACGAATAACATGTTAAGTAAATTTTAAAACAATTTCCCTAATTAAATGTCACCCAGTACGAAATTTAAGGTCTAAGTCTAAATTACGCTAGTGGTAAAATTTGGTCTACCTTTAAAAAAAAATAAAGAAATAAAATAATAATAATTAAAATAAAAACAACTTAAATAATAATTATGATCTTCGTAAAATCTTGTAACAGGAAGGGAACAAGAAATTTAAATTATTCATAAAAAAAAAATCTGTTGGAATTAATTCTTTTATCTTATTGATAATTTAAAATATACTAATTAAATGATAACAAGGAAAAAGGGTAAAAGGGAAAAAAATTTATGGCCTGGTTGTTTGATTGGTTGATTGATTTCCCATGACCTTCATTTCTTGACATGTCATGACCACGGTTGTGGCCATATTGGTTGTTTTCCTTTCATCCCTAGCTCCTCAGTCCTCGCCAAAGCAGTCGGCCAGTAGCCTGATCTACGGTCGTCGCCTTAGAATTAAAAGGCCTATGGATCTCAATGCCCTGCTTTTCTGTGTGAGGATGATGAGAAAAGGACGAACCTATCTGCCATCTCCCCCTTTTGATGGTTCTTGGTTGATTAATGGTCTTGCGCCTTGCTGCGTCATTTACCTCTAAGGTGGTTTTTCTTCCGATAGAGAACAACTTATTGTCTTCTGCGATTAATCCTTGCGTTTGCTTGGGCTCTGCTTGATACCTTACCTCTGTGTTTTATTATGTTAATGGAGATTGATATTGTTACTTGACTTATGTTGTGATTGTTACTGATATCATGACTGCAATAACCACTATTGTTCACTCAACCTTTATTTTTGGGGTGCAATTTGTTTTGAGGTAAACTCAACAACTTTTGGGTGGGTATTACTCAGATTTTTGTTGCTTGGAACTGGTGATTTGATAATGAAACTCAACACCTCTCTTCTGTGATTTTTACCCTAGTGATTACTTCAATATGTCTGCAACGGTAATGATTTATCTTTGCATTTTGTGAGAGATCCCTTGCCTCTGCATTGTTTATTTATTTGTGGGATTTTTCTCTACGATTGGGAGACCTAGGATGATTCCCTCACTCCTCTCTCTTTACCCAGCGAAATTGCACTCCTTTGCTGAAAAAACTTGTGGTCATCTTACCAGTGATTTTTTTTCACAGCTTATACACAACGAATTTTCCCTCCTATGCTCAATGAGTTCGTGGTCATCTTACCAGTGATTTTTCACAGCTTCTACACATTGAATTTTCCCTCCTATGCTCAATGAATTCGTGGTCATCTTACCAGTGATTTTTCACTGCTTATACACAACGAATTTGCCCTCCTATGCTCAATAATTCATGGTCATCTTACCAGTGATTTTTCACAGCTTATACACAGCAAATTTTCCCTCCTATGCTCAAGAATTCATGGTCATCTTACCAGTGATTTCTCACTGCTCTTACACAACGAATTTTCCCCCTATGCTTAAGGAATTCGTGGTCATTTTATCAGTGATTTTCACTGCTTTAACTAAGCTAGGTTTTACTCCTTGGTGAAAGAATTCATAGTCCCTTTTCCAATGATTTTGGCTACCTTAACTCAGCAAGGTTCTACTTCTTACATCAGTGGAATCGCAACCTTTTTCTCTGCGTTTTCACCAGAGTTTACCTCTACGATTTTCTTGGTGGGTAAACTGTGAGAGGGATTCTGCATTTAACCCTAGTCGATTCCTTCACTAAGCGTTTTGTTGCCTTAATCAACCACGAATTGCCTATCGAAACATGATTGAACTTGTAGTTTTTGACCATGAATTGCCTTTAAGCTGAGACAGTGTTTTCCCTTAAAATGTTGGACTGTGTTGGTTGTTCTTTGGACATGTTTTCCTTAAAGGTTGAATAAGCATGGTGGTTGAATGGACGAAATTGCCCTTCTTTAAAGACCCTATCTTGTCCCAGCGGATTCTTTAATTTTTGACAACTTGTTTTGGTTTGGTCAATACAACTAGCTGACAAGTTGAAATTTAATTGAGCGTTAGTATTTAATAGTAGCATTCTACTTATCTTAGTTAATGATTCATTTAATGTTAATGGCCAGTGGATTGATATTTGGATTAATTTAGAATTAGATGACAGGTTGAGATTTATTTAATAATAGCAATCTACTTTATTTTAGTTAATGTTTCATAATAGCAATCTACTTTATTTAGTTAGTGTTTAATAATAGCAAGCTACTTTATTTTAGTTAATGTTTCAATTAATGTTAATGGCTAGTAGATTGGTATTTGGATTAAATTAGAATTTCCCAATTGGAATGTATAATGATTAAAGTTTGAATGGAGAATTGTTGGAGTCGTGGTTATGTAGCTCTTAATTCGTTTGCACCTTGAATTAATTTGACAGTAGTATTGCGTCATGAATAAATGAGAAGCATGGTTGATTATGTAATTGTTCTCTTAGCGCTTTTAAAACCAAGTGGGTTACTCTTGCGCTATTAAGAGATGTTGACGTATGATCGAAGTGTATGTTTATAATAGAATTTATGCACCATGAAATTTTAGGATGTGAGACTTGATTAGTAGGATATTTTAATGACTTATGGTTAAGTTTTAATCTTGCATGCGTTAATTAACCATTTGAGAAAAATTAGTGAAGAATGAGGAAAGAAGAGGAATTATTACAGCCATATACATATGTGAAGATGTGAAATGAAATAAAAGACAACAAACCATAACACGTAGATTGATAACGGAGTTCGGCACAACTTTGCCTACGTCTTCGGGCCTTTTTCACTGTGGGGGAGGCTTCTTTATTTCTGTTCAAATGATCGAAAGTACATTGCTGCAATGCAAAATGGCTACAAGACTTATCTGGTCATGTTCTTCCAGATCTCTAGAACCATGCAAAGAAAACGACACGCAAAACGGATGTCTGGAGCTCCCAGAAATGGTCTGACAGCGTCTCCTCCTCAAAAGCTTCTCTGCCTCAAAATGGCTTTGGCTTGGCTTCTCTTTAGCATAATTCTGCTCTAAATGCCCCCAATGCTGTTCCCATGGCCTCAAATAGGCCTTGGTTATATAGCTTGGAAGTTGGTTTCTCATCTCCAACTTCCTCCAAGAAGTTAGGCTCTAAAACTACCCAATAACTCCCAAAAACCATTAACAATAGGCTTAATTACAATTAAAAACCCAAAAATTGGTTATAAACCCACTTTCTAACCATAATATGGGTGCTAGCCCCCTTCCACTGGGTGTGCCCTCCCTCTGGAATGGTCACATGGCTTCATAGGGCCAAGCGCTAGCCCAAAGGGCTAAGCGCTGGCCCCCTCTCCTGCATTGACACCCGGTTGCGTGGTGGATAGAACCATGGCTAAACCCATAAATCCCATGCGTTAATGGTCACGGTTATAATAGTTATAATCACGCGCACATGGTAACGATCAGTGATATTACCCCCCGCGCTCCTGGTTGTATGATATGGTCATGTGGTGTGCGCCGAGGGCTGGAGCTAAGCCCCGACCCTTTTTACCGCCGACTGAACCTCTAACCAAATTCAAATAAAATTTCGCCCATTATGTAAACAAGAACCACCGGCGGGGCAGGTGGCTAGCCTAGCCCTACCAATCCTTGGCCTGGTCGGGAGGTCACCAGTTCGACTCTCGTGCACACCATAACATTTTATATATAAACCAGTGAACCAATCACGGGGTGCCACGTGGCAGCCCTTGATTGGGCCACGTGGCACCTTAACCACCAACCAAACCATGACACATTTCAACTGCTGATTGGCCCACGTGCCTACCATGTCAAACTGCCATACTGCCACATCAACTTTCCGCGTTAGCTTCTGTACTGCCAGGTCATCCTGCCACGTCAGCTGCTGACATCATCCGTGCCACGTGTCACCCTTACAGTGGTGACATGTGTCACCTCGGGATAGGTCCAGCCGTACGCCCAAAAGTCCAAATCTGCCTAGCACGTGTCATCTCCTGGAGCTACCACATGTCACCTGTATGAACCTTCCATATCAGAGTATGGACATGCCACGTTAGCATCTATACAGACTGTACGGACTGCACAGTCAGCAAATTTTTTTGCCTGTTTGACTTATCGGACAGAATGTGATATCTTCTCCATACGGAGCTCGTTTGAAAAAGTAAATATACCACCAGAATCAGGAAGATGAGACGAACACAATGGTATAGGTTTCGTTGCATTCCGAGAACTTTCATTTTTGAGCATTTTTCAATCCTTGTCAGGCTTCTGGATCCTATTTCGGATCACGCCTCCCTAAAATAAGACGTTTTGGTCCCAAAAAGGTTACTGATCAGTCAACAAGCTTGGGATAGGCCACCCGGCTTTCTCTCTGTCTCTGAACTCTGTCTTTTGCACCTGTCTCATCAAGATCAACTGTAAGAAAATCATGACAACTGACAGTATATTGTTAGCCATTTGAACCCTGTTACATCTTACTTAAGCTACTATCATCCATGTAGAAAACATTGATAATGACAGCATCAAAAATATGACTGCAAATGAACTGATATACTTTAGATATCTGCACGACATGAGCTTATCTTGAAGCAACTTATGATTGATTTTCCATTCAACAACCATATCTTGTTCTTTCTTAAGATCAATTACTTCATTTGAAACAACTGCATTCGTTAACTGTTCCAATGTTTGAAGTGTGTTATTTGCTTTAACATGATGAGCATGAACCACATAATCATGACCTGCTTTAGTGAATTGATATTGATTCTTTGTCCTGTAGAAGATTGCCTTACGATCAAATAAGTATGGACTACCTAAGATCATTCCACATTCTCTTAATGACACAACATCACAAGTTACTTCGTCCACATACTTAGATGAAATTGCAAATTTGATTGTGCACTGTTTTGTTATGTGCATTTGATGATGATTGCTCATCCATTTAAGTGTGTAAGGCTTATGATGAGTTTGTGTTTTTAACCCCAATTTCTTAACCAATTCTTCTGAGATTAGATTAGATTGAGATCCACTGTCGATTGATGTGTCTATCTTAGTGTGTCGCATGATTACTCTTATATGAAACAAATTGCTTCTACAATCAATCTCTTCACCATTTTTACCTGTCATACCAACCAATGAAATCTTAGACTCATCACCTCAATCCGATCCCAAGTCTGTGGGTTTTGATGTCGTTGCCACTGTTTGCGTTCCCTTCTTTTCTTTGAACCACTTTGGCCTCTTCTCAGGATGCAACTGCCAACATCTCTCCTCATCATGTCCCTCTTTCTTGCAATGCTTGCAAGAGGGATTTCCTTCCTTCTTTGACACTACGTTTGCATTCTTTTGATTGCCATACCTTTTCCTCTTGTCCTCTTTCCTCGAAGACGATGATTCCCCTGACACACCTGCTTTCCCTGCTTCAATATACGTAGCTTGAACATAAACCTCATCAAGGTTAGTAGGTCCAAACATGAAAACAATGTTTCTAATATGCGCAGGCAAACCTCCTATATACTTCATAAGGGTTTCTTGTGTTTGCAAAGGAATGTCTAACATTAATGCCATTTTCTAAATCCATTGGTGTATTCTTGCACTGTTTGTCCTTTTCTTAGTTTTAAAGATTTCCATTCAATTATTGCTTTTTATTTATAACCCAAAGGATAGAATTTCTTCCTAAGTGCAGAAATGAAATCCTTCCATGATGGAAATACATTACCCACATTTTTTGTTCCTTTTTGTAGCTTGCTCTGCCACCAGATAAGAGTTGTACCTGCAAGTCTCAAAGATGCCAACTTGATTCGTGTGGCCTCATCCTCGATCTGTTGCACATTGTAGTATACCTCCATCTGCCTGATCCATTTATCAAGTTTTTCTGCATTTACTTCACCATCATATATGGGCAACTCAAATTTTACATCAAGTTTTAACAATGGCATTTCATGTTTATTCTTATGAACATTTTTTTTTCCACTAGATTTAGAACTTGAACTTGAAGAAGAAGGAGACAAAGGAGGTGTTGATGGAGGTGAAAAAGGAATCTGAGGATGGTCCTCTTCCTCTTCACTTTTTCCCTTCAAAGAATCACCCAAAGCGGGTCGCTTCTGTTCCAAGTAATCTTCGTACAAGACTTTCACCATCTCCGACATAGCAAGGAATGTTTTCTGAAACTCTTTCTCATCTTGAGAAATCCCTTCTTCCGATACCATCTTCTTGCTGTGAGAAGCTCTTTTTCTCAATCCAATTAATGGATTCTCTGCAACAAGCTCGCCTTCACCTCGCTGTAGCTTTTTCCTGGTTAACATGCAAAACTCAAATCCAAACGTCAACTAGCTCTGATACCACTTGATCCGTAGGATCTTTTAATGACTTATGGTTGAGTTTTAATCATGTATGCGTTAATTAACCATTTGAGAAAACTTAGCGAAGAATGAGGAAAGAAGAGGAATTATTACAGCCATATACATATGTGCAGATATAAAATGAAATAAAAGATAGCAAACCATAACACGCAGATTGATAACTGAGTTCAGTACAACTTTGCCTACGTCTCCGGGCCTTTTTCTCTGTGGGGGAGGCTTCTTTATTTCTGTTCAAATGCTTGAAAGTACATCGCTGCAATGCCAAATGGCTACAAGACTGATCTAGCCATGTTCTTCCAGATCTCTAGAACCATGCAAAGAAAACGGCACGCAAAATGGACATCCGGAGCTCCCAGAAATGGTTCAACAACGTCTCCTCCTCAAAAGCTTCTCTGCCTCAAAATGGCTTTGGCTTGGCTTCTCTTCAGCATAATTCTACTCTGAATGCCCCCAATGCTGTTCCCATGGCCTCAAATAGGCCTTGGTTATATATCTTGGAAGTTGGTTGCTCATCTCCAACTTCCTCCAAGAAGTTAGGCTCCAAAACTACCCAATAACTCCCAAAAACCATTAACAATAGGCTTAATTACAATTAAAAACCCAAAAATTGGTTATAAACCCACTTTCTAACCATAATATGGGTGCTAGCCCCCTTCCCCTGGGCGTGCGTTCCCTCTGGAACAGTCACATGGCTTCATAGGGCCAAGCGCTAGCCCCCTCTCCTGCATTGACACCCGCTCGCGTGGTGGATAGAACCATGGCTAAACCCATAACTCCCGTGCGTTAACGGTCACGGTTATAATAGTTATAATTGCACACACATGGTAACGATCAATGATATTACCCCCCCGCACTCCTTGTTGTATGATATGGTCATGTGGTGTGCGCCGAGGGCTGGGGCTAAGCCCCGACCCTTTTTATCGCCGACTGAACCTCTAACCAAATTCAAATAAAATTTCGCCCATTATGTTAACAAGAACCACCAGTGGGGCGGGTGGCTAGCCCAGCCCTACCAGTCCTTGGCCCTTTCTGGAGGTCGCCAGTTCGACTCCTGTGCACACCATAACATTTTATATATAAACTAATGAACCAATCACGGGGTGCCACGTGGCAGCCCTTGACTGGGCCACGTGGCACCTTAACCACCAGCCAAACCATGACATGTGTCAACTGCTGATTGGCCCACATGCCTGGCATGTCAAACTGCCATACTACCACATCAACCTACTGCGTCAGCTTCCGTACTGCTCGGTCATCCTACCACGTCAGCTGCTGACATCATTCGTGCCACGTGTCACCCTTACAGTGGTGACATGTGTCACCTCGGGATAGGTCCAGCTGTACGCCCAAAATTCCAAATCTGCCTGACACGTGTCATTTCCTGGAGCTGCCACATGTCACCTGTACGGACCTGCCACATCAGCGTCCGTACAGACTGTACAGACTGCACAGTCAACAAATTTTTTTGCCTGTTTGACTTATCAGACAGAATGCGATATCTTCTCCATACGGAGCCTGTTTGACAAAGTAAATATACCACCGGAATCAGGAAGACGAGACAGATGCAATGGTATAGGTTTTGTCACATTCTGAGAACTTTCATTTTTGAGCATTTTTCAAGCCCTGTCAGGCTTTTGGATCCGATTTCGGATCAGATTGATTATGTAATTTGATTACCTTGCTCCATGAATTAATTGATATTTATTTTGCACCATGATATGTATGGACAGTCATGGGTGTAGTTACTTCATCCGTCACTAAAATGTTAATTATAGTTAAATTTAATGATTGATTATTCCCGCGCCTTGAAGTAAAGTAGATGTCTACCAATGCACCTCTAAGATAAAATAAAATTGATTACATTGTGCACAAACTTATGTCATTTTATGATGGATTTAGTAATCAAATTCTCTTGCACCTTGGAATTTATGTGATGGGTGATTGATTCATAGAACACTATCACACGTTGATCATCATTGATGTTGTTGACTTAGCATATTTAGTTTTGGTCTTGATTGTGCTAGTGGGATGTAGACACCTCCTTGTTACTTAGAACAATCGCCACCTCTGAGACCTTAAATGGTCAAAATCGATGGGAACCTGGGCTTGAACATTGCTTATGTGTCCTAGAGTTCCTAACCATTGTAGGGTAGGATGGGAGGGTAGTCATTCTTATTCTTCGTCGGTTGAATGTCATATGTTACTTCTAGGGACTTGATGTGATTTTATGATTGGTCGCTATGTTGTTGTCATGTGAGTTGCATGCATTGGTTCGTTGTCATGTTGCGATGTTGAGTATAATGTCATTTTAACCTTCCTACACACACAAAATAAAAAATAAAAAAATTAAGGATGCTTTTACCAGTTGTAAGGCATAGGAGTCATACCAGATGGGGTTGTTACATGTGGTATCATAGCAGGTTAAACCTGAGACTTGGGATCGCTACAACTTTCATTGATATGATTGATTATACTATTGTTGATCGAGTTGACTTGTGTGCATGTAGGTAATCATGGTTAGAGGACGTCACGGAGGCAGACGACGGGGTGCTAGGGAGGAGGTGCGATGCCTCTAGTAGCATCCATGCCTGAGGGGTCTAACCCCCAGGGAGACCAGCAGGTTCTCGGACAGGATAAAATAACAGTTGGTGATGTAGTCGAAATGATGAGATCCTTTCAGCGCATGTCCGAGGCTCTAATCAACCATTTGGATAGAGATGAGGCCAGGGTGTTGGCACCCGTTGAGGTTCCATCGCGCGCTCCGTTCGGTACTGGTAGCATTCACTGTGAACTCGAGAAGGTCAAATTTCCCGAGTTCCTTGGTGCCTCGGACGATGCAACGATCAAGGCTTGGTTGGAGAACATGGCGATGTGCTTCACACTTCACGATTATACCTCCAACATGAAGGTCCGTATGGAGGTCTTTTAACTGAAGGGGGGCGCTCTTCTATGGTGGAAGACGCTCCTACTACAGATAAACATGGCCGTCGAAGATGTGTCATGGGAACTGTTCAAGGAAAGATTCCGAGAGAGGTACCTTTCATAGGAATTCATTGAGCATCATCTCAATGATTTCAATGCCTTATGACAGGGTGGTCGTACGGTGCCCAAGTATGAGACTCATTTTATGGAGTTGCTTTAGTATGCTCTGCACCTTAACACTAAGAAAATTAAGGTCAACAACTTCGTGTTTGGCCTAAACGATAGCCTGTGTGCAAAGGTTAGGATTTTGATGCCTCAAACCTTGCATGATGCCCTCCAGAAGGCTCTCATAGCAGAGGAGGACCTTATCAGTGGGGGTCATACCAAGACTCTGGCGAGACCAACAGGGTAGGTTTCATCTGGAGCATAGCAGCATCAAACACCAACCAGACATACGTCAGGATATTGTGGCTTCCAAAGGGGATTCACTTTCACTGCACCTCGACGACCAATGCCTCAGCAGTGGACACCTTATCGGGGACCACAACATTAGCAGCATCGTCACTCGCAGTAGCAACATTTTAGGCCTATTCAACAAAACAAACCAGGATTATAGGCTGGTGGGCCATCATCTTCTACTTTGGGTACTGGGACTGCTGGGCTGAAGAAGGGGTGTTGGATGTGTGGGGAGACACACTACCAACAGATTGCCCTGTGGAGAGGAACAGAGCATCTGGATCAGCCAGACCCACTACCATGGGAGATATGGGCAAGGCCCATTGGATTCATGTAGCAGTGAATAATCGCCAGGTAGAGCATTAGTTGACTGTGCTCAAGACGACATGTACAGTCCCTGACCAGACCCTTAGTATTTTGATATATCCCGGTGCTACCGAGAGTTTCATTTCTGGTGCAGTGCTAAAAAGGATTAAGGTAAAGGAAGTAGAATAGGATGATTTTAGCTTCATAGAGATGGCTTCAAGAGTCAAACAGAAGGTTGGAGGAAAGGTTACAGGCTGTGTCCTTAACCTAGGAGAGTTTGTCACAAGGGCCAACCTGTACGTCACAATCCTAGGATCTTATGATGTCATAATTGGTATGGATTGGAATCGCATGAGGTCCAGACAATACTATTCTATATGGATAGTACATGTCATGCCATTTCTGGTGGTATGTAGAACGTCACATAACTCCTCACGATTTGAGAGTTATGGCCTTACGAAGTTGGAGGACCCTCATATGTCATCTAGAAGCCCCAAAAGGTCAAAG
>ML778709.1:683689-702209 GCA_009831015.1 Picea engelmannii
AAGTGGACCCAACCCTAAAATAAGGAAAGTGGGCCAAGTGACCTAGAAGATGTTTTTAAGGAAGCTACTTGGAGAGTGTAAATAAGAGGCAAGGCTCTCTCATTTGAATCACACTTGAGAATATTGAATATCTATATGTGTCTAAGGTAACCAAGGATATCTAAACTAGAATTCTGAATGAAAGTGAAGAAAAGAAGGATGAAATGCAAGGAAGGATAAATTCTTTTGATGGTGCTTTCTAAGGTATGTTATTTTTAGGTCATCTCACCATTTTAGCTATAACGTTTTTTCTAAAATGATTCAGACCATGAAATTGTTATGAAAGAGAGAAAAGTATCCAAGTATCTGTGATAAAAAATTCATCTTGTGGGTCGTTGTATTTTGGGAGTTACACTATGTGGAAAATAGGGTTTCTGGCCAGTCCTGAAACTAGTCAACATCAAGTGTTTCAGGTAAAAATGTCATAACTTATTCCTAACAGATCCAAATTTAGTTAGACCAAATGTGTTGGTTAGGGTAAATTATTTAGTATTCTATGTAATAGTTTAGATCAATTCATCAAACATTTTGTGTGGGGCATGCTCTACAAGGTCGCTCTCTAGAATAAGCCAGAATTCAGCAAGGTATGCCATTTTTGCTATAACTCCTTTTCTGAGAGGTTACAAGTAGTGAAACTTGGAGGAATTGCATAAAACACATTGAATAACATGGTGTATTAGTTTCAGATCTTTATATGTTACAGGTACAAAGTTATGATTACTTCAAGTTAGAGTTGTTGACTAATCCAAAACTAGGCATGTGAGACTAAAGAAAAGTTTGATTAAAATTCTAGTCTCTTGATCTTAAAGTCAATTAAGGTTTGCATGAATGTGATCATATACACTAGGTCTATTACAGAGCTACAAATCATATTTGGATGATGAAATTGATGAGGTCTTTTGGTTGTGGTACATGTTGAGTACATCATTGAGACAAGTAGTTGATGAGTTGGCGCACATACATGAGGTGTATAGTTGATGATGTTGGTACATATTGATGAGTCATAGTTAATGAGTAGTTGACACATGATTGGTACATACTTGGTACATGGTCGGATGCACTTGTTAATGGTACAGGTTGATTACAGATTGGTGCATGGTTGATGCACTTGTTTATAGTACATGTTGATTACAGGTTGAGGTTGTTAGAATATATAAGATGGTGTGCTCATTTTACCATTGAAGATACCCTTGTCACCCAACCACAGGCCGAAGCCTCCCTCCGAGCACCTTAACCTTGACTGAGAATTACTCTGGAAGAAAACCCTAGGCTAGATAGCCAAACAAAGAGTAGTGCATCAATCCCCAAGGATAGTGCATCACAAAAAGCTAATCAGATGTTTCAAACCCTAGCCAAGAGATATTCAAGACAATACTAAAACAAGCTGCTACTGCAGCTACACCTGCAACCCTCCTCCAAACCTGCACACCAGACTACAACTGCAGTGCGCACCAACTAGGAAACTGCAATTCTGAGATGTTGCAAATGAGAATTGGCACCCTGTATTTATAGTAGTCCTGCCATTTTTGCTGGGGCTGACTTCTCCTTCTGGGTATGTGTATGTTCAGTATATTATTATTATTTCTGGCTGACTTCTTCTATTGGAGGCTAATAGTCTAATATAAATTATCTGCTTGAGATGACAAGGCTTCTAGGGTTATTAGCCAACTCATTAGGGCTTCTCTTCCTTCCTGGAGTCTTGTATTATCATCAGGTTCACACATGGGGGTAAATACCTCCCACGTCTACCATAATATTAACACTCCCTCCTAGCTAGAGAGGTATTTACAGGTAATGGACTTGAGCACAAAACATACCATTTACCCGGTAGCATCAATATAGTCATCTAGACTATTTCATGACTAGATCATGAGCATCACCATCACCATCAGTTGCATCATCTATCAAAACCATACTTCATCTGAGTAGTTAGATATGATGTTGGATAAGTCACTCTCACCATAGAGGGATACAAGAGGAGTAAAATATCTGAACTGTTTTCTGTCTGGAAAATCTATGTTCATCATTCATCTGAATGATCATTGTCTCCAATAAACTGTTGATAGTCTTCAAGGCATTTAGAACAAGGATAGAACACACCTGTGTCTATTCATAGTAGTACACAACTACAATCCAGTGGTTAACTACCACATCAAGTAACACACAAGTACTTGATCATCAACATATAGTTGCGAGCAGTGAAACACATTCACCACAGTAGTCCTCATCTACTGTCATATAGTTTTCATAACAAACATATGAGAGAATCCTGCATAGAAACAATGTTATGATAAAAAATGTATCATCTGGGCCAATCTTTCACTCACGTCTGTGAGATCTAAAAGAATGTCTGCCACCACAGTACTCTTCATCTGCATAGAAACAATGTTATGATAAAAATTGAATCAATTGGGCCAATCTTTCACTCACGTCTGTGAGATCTGAAAGAATGTTTTCCACCATAGTAGTCTTCATCTGCATAGAAACAATGTTATGATAAAAAATTGAATCAACTAGGCCAATCTTTCACTCACGTCTGTGAGATCTAAAAGAGTTTCTGCCCTCAGTATAGAATATCAACAATAATCATCTGGGATAATCTTTCACTCACATTTGTGAGATCTAAAAGAATGTCTTCCCTCAATATAGAATATCAACAATGGGCTATCTGCCCCATTCTTCTGAACCAAGGAAGAAGGATTATTTCTGATTTCTGATCTTGGACCATTTCTCACCCTGGGCCATTCCTACGGCACTAAACAAAGTGTAACCTGGAGAGAATGAGTCTGCCCTCAAGAAATTTTTGGACCATTCCTTACCCTGGGCCATTCCTCCGACACTAAACAAGGTGTAACCTGGAGGGAATGAGTCTGCCCTAAGGAATGACTGTCCTGGACTATTCCCCACCCTGGGCCATTCTTCTGACATTAAACAAAGTGTAACCTAGAGAGACTGAGTTTGCCCTCGAGGAATAACTATCCTTGATTGCTAAGCCTGGACTACTCCCCACCCTGGGCCATTCCTCTGACACTAAACAAAGTGTAACCTGGAGAGAATGAGTTTGCCCTCGAGGAATAACTGTCTGGACCATTCCCCACCCTAGGCCATTCCTCTGACACTAAACAAAGCGTAACCTGGAGAGAATGAGTCTGCCCTCGAGGAATGTCTATCCTGCATCAACCTCCAAAATGGACGATTCTTTGAAATTGCTCACAACTGTGAACTTCGAAAGAATGATCACCCAGCGAGGTAGACCATTCTGCTTGACCACTACTCAGAGTGACTGCCAAGAAGAATGACTGTCCTAGATTACTCCCCATAATGGAAAGTCGTTGTCTATGATACATCAACAATCAGTTTGCCTCCCATGTTAACTACAATGGGAATTCATTGTTCGTCAGAAATATCAATCCACTTTCCGAACAAGAAAGCATCTATCCAATCTGGACTATTACAAAGATAAATAATATTTTCAATGATCCCTCCTAACTGAAGAGTTATTTCAATAAAATAAATAAATGTTTACGTACCTTCTTCTATCTTGGAGAGTCTTCCCTTCCAACTAAGAGAGTCATTTCCACTAGCTCTAGCAAGTTCTTTCATCTTGAATAGAGGCTTTACCAAAAATGTATCCTTATCTGCTCATCTGCGGAGATATGTATTTGAGAAATCATTTTCTTGTTTCTGGACTTCATCATGGGTAGTGTAATGCTTGTACTTTAGTCTGGAATACTGTGAAGGCTTCATGTAGATCTGATCAATAGAGTATATCATAGTTGGAGAACTGGAACATATCCATGTTGTACTTCTTCTGTCATCACGAGATATGAGATTTTGAGTAGTCATCTTGATGTTATAGAAAATCTTCACCACGCTTGTGCTATGCACTAGAGGTTCTCCACCAAGTTGTCTTCTTCTTATCTGCATACAAGAGTCTCTTTCTGGTATGTCTCAAAGTCTTGAGATTTCTCTGCATGCGCTCTTTACTCAATTTCTTCTAGAGAACATTCTTTTGCATTTATCTGATGTAGAATTCCAACTCATGGATGTTGCGAATGATATAATGACTCATGCAGTGATATGTCTGGTGTACTAGAACAGGTAATCATCATAGTATTCTCCCTCCATATGAGAGAACCTCTAGTTTTGGGTCTTCGCAATTCTTTCATTCATAAGTCTTCCATACATTGTTCTTCATCATGACTTTCAGTTCTTCTGATTGATTGCTTTTAGTGAGTTCATATCAGGCTGGTAATATTGTGATTCTTGATACAATGACTGGTTGTTCTGGTTCTTCTTTTTCTTTCTTGGAATATTTATGTTCTTCTTCATGTTTTTCTTTTACTTTTGGGTCCATGGAGTTTCTTGTATATTCCATGCCCTAGAGATTCCACTTCTACCTTTCATCATATGATCACGGATCTGGATGGACAACCAGGAATGCTTTAAGGCTTCTCTTTGAAGAGGTCTTCTTCTGTGGTTGATATGAATACATACTCTCTTTCATGACTACTACCATGGAAATATATATTTCATCATCTTCAATGAATCATAGGATTAGCTCCCTCCTAATCCCTGCTACATGTAAGAGTGCATATAATCTGCTCCCTTCGTCTGACTGAGTCCATGCTTATGTCTCTATCCTTATTGTATTCTACAATATATAATAGAGTCTGCGCTTCCATCTTAGTTTTCGTCATAAGTATTTCTCCAATTTCTCTTGATGTCTGACTTCTAAGCCTCTTCAAGATTGATTCTGATTTCGGCTTATCTTGTAGTAGCTTTCACATGATATATTTCATTCTTTCATGTGTAATATCTAATGATATTCATTCTTATCTTGTTTTTCTTCCATAGCTATAGTTCTTCTTGGAACAGATTATCTTCCAAGAGATAGATATACAAGATATGTACAAAGACGATGCAAGCAAGATATGTACAAGAAAATAAGAATAGTGTTGTTTACCTTTTAGTAGAAGAAGTCTCTTCCATCCTGCTTAGTCTTCTTTGTAGGTTCATTTTCTTCGGAAACTAATGCTTCATGTTTCTCTTTTCTTTTCTTTAGCTCGGGACACTGGTTTCTGTAGTGACCGTACTTTTGACAGTTGAAGCACTGTATTTCTGAAATGTCTTTTCTTTGTTTTGGCTTCCTTTTTGAATCAAACTTTCTTTTGTCCCTGAATTTCTTGAATCTTGTTGTGAAGGCTTGATCATCGTGCTTCTTTTGAGGTTTCTCTTTTGCATTGATCCTTGATTCTTCTTGAGCACAGCAAGTCCAAAGTTCTTCAAATGTCGGGTACTCCTTCCTTGTGTTCATGCTTGCGGCAAATGCATCCCATGTCTTGGAAGGACCATTGAGTACTATATTCACCAATTCCTTTTCTGAAATGATCTCTTCAATAGCTTGTAGTTGATCTCTTAGCTAGGATATCCTTACAAAGTATGATGTTATGCTGTCGTCGTCATTCATCTTCATCTCACAGAGCTCATTCTTCAGACTCATAACTTGTCCAATGTTTATAATTGAGAAGAGATTTGTTAGGGCATCGTACATCTTCTTCGATGAGTCAAGATGGGAGATGTAGGGTATTTTTGGGTATGTGTTATATTATTTGCATGAGTAGTAGTGTCTGAGCGTCTGCACTGAACGTGCAAGAGGGCTAGAGGGGGGGTGCAGCGCCCCCGAATTTTTTTTTTCGCACCGGGATGACATATTTCTGGGACGACATATTACTGGGATGACATATTTCTGGGACCACATGATATTTTTACACCCCATAATAAATCATACATTTAATATAAAGTATTATTATTTTTCATTAATTATAAAATTATATAAGTAAAAGAACATATATTATACTTATAAATTAGAGAATTACTTTTTTATATGTCAACATATACTCACAACCCTTATTTAACCCAATGTCAATCAATTTTTCGAATGGCTCTTCATTGTATGTTAGCACCTATTTGAAGACTGTAATGTACCTCAAAAACTGTCAATTTTTTTATTTATTTTTTGTTTTTGTTTGTACAAGTATCCTTGCATAGTTTCGAGATTCAGGCAATTAAGTCTTATGTTATAAAGTTTGAGTCTGAAAGTTTATTAGAGACCTTACTGTCATTGATTTTCTTTACTATTCAACTTAAAGCTTCCTACTCAATGATACAATAAGTGTATACTCCTCACTTCCAAGTTTATTTAAAGTCTTGTAAATTTTATCATTATTTTCTTATCTGTTGATGCATGTAACACCAACACAGACTTAACCATGCAATCGAATTATAAATAGGTCTGTTACTTCCATACCTCTAATCGGAAGGAAGATTCACCAACATTTCCTGCTATGCTCCTACAGTTTGTGGAAAAACAATAAACAATCGGGTTTCGACGATTTTTTTTTAATACCAGACACACACAAAACAAAACAAAGGGCCATGTTGTTTTTGCCAAAAACACAAAAAAGCGGGAAGACTGTGGACCTAACACTTCGAGGTTTCAGTGTTTGGGCTTTCATGAGTACAGAATCCAAAGATCACACACAACAACTCCCGAAATTGCAAAAAGTTACTAGCACTTCGGGATTTCGGAGTTCGGGATTTCGCGAGTGCAAGTGCTCCAAACAACAACATATACAAACCTCTGAAAAGCGAAAAAGGAAAGGTGGGTCCCACTTTTCAGTATTTTGGGGTTTGGAACTTCGCGAGTTCCAGTGTTCAACATCAATATAAACAAACTTCTGAAATGCGAAAAAGGAAAGGTTAGACCCGCATTCCGGGATACTCAGGGTTCAAGGTTTAACAGTTTTCATAGCCAAATGTCCAATATACAACAATTCCCGAATTGCGAAAAAGAAAGGAACTAACATTTCATGATTTCGGGGTTCGGGGTTTCGCAGTTTAACCAAACAACAACACACAACCACTCCTAAATTCTGAAAGGGTGAAAGGATGTGGGACTAATACTTTGGGATTTCGGGATTCGGGGTTTCAGGGTTTCAAATGCCAAACAACAACACACAACAACTCCCAAATTCCGAAAGGTGAAAGGGTGTGGGACCAACACTTCGGGATTTTAGGATTTGGGGTTTCACGGTTTGGAAAAGAAAGGGAACTTCGCATAAATTTAATCAACAAGTCTTGAATGCCGAAATTCACATTATTTTCATAATTCTAAGATTTTTCCCTTGTACTGGTATTCTTACTTTCATTTTGTGAAACAGTAGGTGTAGAAGGATTCAATATCCATTTACCTATCTGAATTCCAAAAATCTAACTTCTGAGTTTTATACACATATAATCTATAAAAGGGGTACAATAGGGTAACAATTTATGTAAAAGGTAACTCCTATTATGTTCACTTAGAGCCTCTTCTAACCAATGCATTAAATGTCAACAGTACTAGATCTATACATCTAGGTAAATACAGGAATAAGAATATCATTCCCTCAGAGTTTGGTAATTATAATTTATGTTTCGAGGGATCTGAGTTTGGTTTCCTGAGGTTTTAACCACATAGAGGACCTGCCCTATTGATGTTAATTCCCCCCTTTCCTTACTTACTTATAGAAATATAAATTACATGTGCATCCATCTAGCATTTTACTCACAGGAGGAATAGTTTTCTAGAGTTTGGATGTTTATTATGAACTTTGCGACAATAGATAGATTATAACTACAAAATGTCTTCATCTTCCACAACAAATAACTATAATTCAGTAGATACGTGTGGATATTCCAGCAGATGTATTACAACTATATATATACGGGTTTCCTTCACATATATTCCTCATAACAAACAGAAAATGGGAATCGTTACAGTTCCATTTTAATCAAGTACAATGCATCAGAAAAAAAAATCATTCAGATAAAGAATGGAAATTATTCCAGTTCAGATTTAATATGACATCGTTAAAAAACATTCAAACAGAAAATGGACATCATTACAGTTCTGATCTAATTAAATATAATGCATCATATATCAAATCATTCAAACAAAGAATGGAAACTATTCCAGTTCGGATTTAATAGATAGACGACATTGGATAAAACATAACCATTCATAATAGAGAGGGGTAGATCAACATATCTGAATCAAATCTGTGGGACGACAAAGGTAACAACCACGTTCCTCTCAACCCTAGAATAGGGTAGCCAAAACTACTTGCCCGATTCACCCCCTAGCCTGACCATGAATCCATGAGGGTGAACTTGGAGAGTCCTCAACAATATTCCAAAATTTTCAGTGGCTATCCCCTTGCCTCACACTTGCTCAACAGTTCTCATAACAACAAGAGAGCTCACAACCCTTTCCCAACATACTTGGCAGCATCCTTCCTCCTCCCATATGTTATTTATCAATTTTTGCTTAGGTATTTTTCCCTCCTTTGGGGATTTTCATAGCTTTCTTAATCCCTGATTCTCAGGGGTTGCCAGTTGCCAAATCTCTGATTTTCCACTTGTAATAATCATCCCAGAGGCAGTTCCAACTTGTTCCCCACTCATGGAGTCACGGTCAGCTGATTTTTAACATGGTTGTTCCATTTTTCCTCCTGCATTTAATATATAAATGTTTTGTTTTTATACAAGTGTCATAGTCAACTAGTTAGTAGAGTCATATCAGATCTCTGCCCAATAGTCACAACAATTAATTACAATTATTAAATTCAAAATTCAGAATTGCCATAAATGGAAAAAAGTTTCTAGATTCGAATTTGCCAAAAACGAAAATAAATTTCCAGCACATTTCAAAAATAAAAATATTTTATTTTTGGGGCATCTTAGATCCCTTCCCCCTTCAGTAAAACACTGTCCTCAGTGTTCATTCATTTCCTGGAATATGATTGGATGAGATTTTCGCAAATCTCCTTCCAATTCCCAAGTGGCCTCCTCAGGACTAAAGTGCTTCCATTGCACCTTTACCTGAGCGACGACTCTGTTCCGAAGTGTTATTTCTCTCTGGTTTAGAATGCACAGGGGTTCCACCTAGAACTCAACTTTGGGTTCCATCTGCACCAAGTTCCAATCAATCATATGAGTAGGGTCATGAATATACTTTTTCAACAAAGAAACATGGAATACATTATGAATTCTTAGATTAGCTGGGAGTGCAAGTTGATATGCTACGGGTCCAATTCAAGCTAGTATCTCGAAGGGCTCAGAAAACTTGGGTGCCAGCTTGGCACAATTCCCTAACTTCAGCAAACTTTTCCAGGCTTTGAACTTCAAGTAAACATGGTCTCCCACTTGAAATTCCAAGTGTCTTCTTTTCTAATCTGCATAGCTCTTCTTTCTGTCCTATGCTTCTTTCAAGTTTTGTTGTACCCTTTTTATCATGTTCTCCATTTCTTGGAGAATCTCTGGTCCAACCATGAGTCTGTCATCCAGGTTATCCCAACTAATTGGAGTTGTACACTTTCTGTCGTACAATATTTCGAAAGGGCTCAACTTAGCCAAAGTTTGGTACCCATTGTTATATGCAAATTCTACCAAATGTAGGTAGTCTTCCTACTTGTTCGACTTTGTTCTTACATACATGCGGAGCATATCCTCTATGATTTGGTTTGTCCTTTCAGTCTGTCTATTCATTTGTGGATGATAAATCGTACTGAAATTCAAATTAGTATTTATCCCTACAAACAATTCCTTCGAAAAAGAGGATGTGAATTTTACGTCTCTATCTGAAATCACCATTTTAGGAATACAATGTAGTCTAAAAATTTCTTTCATAAATATTTCAGCAATGCTAATATCCTTAAAAGTAGATTTTACAGGAATAAAGTGTGTAGACTTACTGAGTTTATCGATTACAACCATGATAGAATCATTTTGTTTCTGAGTTTTAGGCAAACCTGTTATAAAGTCCAGTGATATGGTCTCCCATTTCCATTCTGGTACTGGTAATGGTTGTAATAGGTCGGCTGGATGCTGGTGTTCGGCCTTAACCTGCTGACAATTTTGGCACCTAGCCAAGTACTCTGTTGTCTCGCCCTTCATGTTAGGCCAGTAAAATAGTTTTCTGAGAGTTGTTATTGTCTTCTGGTAACCTAGATGGATAGAATATGGTTTCTTATGCACTTCATCTAAAATGGTTAATTTTAGTTCTTCTGAATCTGGTATGTAATGTCTATTTTTAAATCTTCATAGTTCCTTCTTGTCGACTCTTATCTCTGGTTTATCTGAGTTTTTGATACTGTTTTGAAATTCTGCCATCATCTTAGTGTAATTTTCGTCATTAATACCTATTGTACTTATTCTTTGTTCTAGATCACTTTCTGCCCTGCTGATATTTATCTCAAATAACCCATGGACTCTTCTGCTTAAAGCATCTTCTACTTTATTTTCCTTACCCTTGATATGTCTGACCTCGAAGTTGAATTTGCTCGAGAAGGCTAGCCACCTTGCTTGTCTTGCATTAAGGTCTGGTTGGTTAAACAAAAATTTCACTCTACTATTATCCATCAATAGTAAGAATTTTCTACCCATTATATAGTGTCGCCACATTTTTAAGGCATGTATTACTATTGTCAATTCTAAGTCATGCATGACATAATTTCTCTCATGTTCCTTTAATTTTCGGGACTCATAACAAATCACGTGCCCTTCCTGAGTTAGAACACCACCTAGTCCCGCTTTACTTGCATCAACACATATTGTAAAGTCTTTATCTAGGTCTGCTACCTTCAAGATGGGCACCGATGTCAATAATTCTTTTAGCTTGTTAAAACTGTTTTGAAACTTTTGTGACCAGTTAAACTTGGTCCCTTTATTTTGTAATGACGTGATAGGGTAGGCTATCTTGTAGAACCCTTCTATAAATCTGCGATAATATCTGGTGATTCCCATGAATGATCAGATATTTTCCACATCCTTAGGAACTGGCCATTCCATAATGGCTTTTATCTTTTTCGGGTCTATGGAAATACCTTTCAATGAAATGACATGCCCTAAATATTGTATTTCTTTTTGATAAAAATCACATTTGTCGAATTTTGCGTATAGTTTATGTTTCCTTAGTGTTTGTAGAACTATTCATAAGTGTTCATCATGTTCCTCCTCCATTTTAGAATAGACCAGAATATCGCCAATAAATACTACTATGAACTTGTCTAAGTACTGGCTGAAAATGTTGTTCATCAAACACATAAATGTGGCTGGTGCATTAGTGAGTCCGAAAGGTATGACTACAAACTCGTAGTGTCTGTATCTTGTTCGAAAAGTTGTTTTGTTTATGTCTTGGTCCTTTATCCTAACTTGATGATAATCGGATCGTAAATCCAATTTTGAGAAGATCTTGGCCCCACCAACTTGATCGAACAGATCATTTATCCTGGGTAAGGGGTATTTGTTCTTAATGGTCACTTTGTTTAGTTGTCTATAATCTATACATAGTCTTAGAGTACCGTCTTTCTTTTTCACAAAGAGGACTGGTGCTCCCCATGGTGAGACACTTGGTCTGATATACTCTTTGTCCAAAAATTCCTCTAATTGTATTTTTAATTTTGTCAGTTCTGGTATACTCATTCGGTAGGGTTCTTTTGAGATAGGGGCTGATCCAGGTAGTAAGTCTATGGAGAAATCTATTTCTCTCCTAGGAGGTAATTCTAGTATCTCATCAATAAACATGTCTCTAAATTCACGTAGGACAACAAAGTCTTCTAGCTTGGGATTATCTTCTTTTTCTAATAGAGTCGTCACTTGGATGGAGTAAACTTGACATCCCTTTCTAATACATTTCTTGAGTTGCATCGTTGAAACTTGTGTGACTGACACTGGTTTTGGTATGCCTTGGGCTGTTCTAACAGTGCCAAAATTATCTTTGTAGCTAAGTATCTTTGTATAACAGTCTAGTACTGCTTTGTGTTGTTCCAACCAATCCATCTCGATAATCATATCATAATATCCTAGTGGTAGGATGTTAAGATTGGTCCTTATCTTTTGACCATCTAAGCTGAACTCAAGATCATAAATAAAGTTAACTACTTTTCTTTTAGTACCTGTTGCTAGTTGTACAAGCCAAGATTTTGCATGCTTTTATTTTTTAAGTTTATTCAACTCTACTACATTGGGAGTAATAAAACTTAACGTAGGTCCAGGGTCAATTAAAACAAAAAAATGAGTGTAATGGATTTTACCTTCTATCTCTACCACCGAGGTCTGGTGGTCAGCTTGTCGACCATCTATGGTTGCATTTATTCGATGCAAACTTTTGCCCATGTCTCCCAATGTTCAGGCATCCTGCAAATTGTGAACAATAGTTTTGTTTGCTGCAATTAAATGTGGATAGTTCCTCCTTAGATGAGGCTCTCCACACTCCCAATAATTTAATGTCTCGTGGGAGTTATCCCCAAACTTCTTTGTTCCCAGGTTTACCGGTTTACCTCTACCTTGCGTATTCGGATGATTGGAGTGAAAATCCTTCCTTAGGAAACTTTTTGTTGCATTTAGATAAGGAGCTGGCTGGTATCCCTTCTTTCGCTGGTGCATTCCATCTTGATTCTTATCCTTCCAGGTCTTGGGAAACTCCACCCGTTGTTTATACTGGTCATAGCACATTTGTGCCTTCCTGAATGCCTCACTCAAGGATTTGGGGCTGTCAAACTCAATTCTGTCCTGATAAGCCTGTGGTAAACAACTTAAGAATCGTTGTATTTTTACCTTGTCCTCCCAGATGTACGATACGAACCTTAATAGGTCCAGAAATTTATTTATAAGGTCCTCCATCATCATTTGTCCGAGTCGTAACTCATAAATTTCGTTCATCTTCCTTTCATAATAGCTTTCAAAAAGGTATTGTTTCTTAAAATACTTCTTAAAGTCGGACCATTCCAACTATTTCTCCTTTAGGCCCTTGGCCAATTTCAGGTCCTGCCACCAAATGTTGGCCTTCCCATTCATATTGTAGATGGCCATTTTGACCTTCATGTTGCAGGAATAGTTCTAGATTTGGAAGTATTTTTTGATGTCCAACAACCATGCCTTGGCTTCTTCTCCTGTCCTGGATTCTCCATCAAAAGTAGCAGGTTTAATCTTTTTAAATTCTCCTTCAAGGTGGTCTGTTTGTTTTCTTTTTCTGTCTGGTATGGGTTTGTCTTTAACTGAAGATGTCCCTTCAGACGAACTGTCTGCTTTTTCTATTTTCGCACCAGAATTCTTGGAGGCCCTTTTGCTGACCTCTTCCTTAGGGTTATCATCTTTTGGGATTTTCTTGGTCACTATACTACGCAACAGGACTTCATTTATCTCTTACTGTTCCTGTTGGGCCTTCTTCATGTTTTCATTGTCGACCTTGAAAACCTGTAGTTCCACAATAAGGTTCCTCATTGTTTCCAACACCTCCATGGGTGAACTTCCATCACTATTCTGTCTCGGATCTCTAGGAGGTCCTTGCTGCAGATTCCCTTCCATCCTGATTTCTGCATCTTCTTGAGATGCCATTATTCAACACAAAACAAAAAATATTTCTGTTTGTAATCCACAAGAGTTATTAGTTTTTTTTTTTTCATAAATCAAAATATGTACTAAGAAATTAATGTGGCCCTGTTAAGGCATAGTGTTGTAACTTTTTCTCTGATACCATATGTAATGTACCTCAAAAACTGTCAATTTGTTTTCTTTTTTTTTTTACAATTATCCTTGCATAGTTTCGAGATTCAAGCAATTAAGTCTTCTTTTATAAAGTTTGAGTCTAAAAGTTTATTAGAGACCTTACCATCATTGACTATATTTACTATGCAAATTAAAGCTTCCTACTTGATGATACAATAAGTGTATACTCCTGACTTCCAAGTTTATTTAAATTCTTGTAAACTTTATCATTATTGTCTTATCTGTTGATGTCTGTAACACCAGCACAGACTTAGCCATGCAAGTGACTTATAAACAAGTCTGTTACTTCCATACCTCTAATCGGAAGGAATATTTTTCAATGTTTCCTGCTATGCTCCTATAGTTTGTGGAAAACAACAAACAATTGGGTTTCGGCTATATTTTTTCAATACCAGACACACACAAAACAAAACAAAAGGGCATGTTGTTTTTGCTGAAAACGTGAAAAAGAAGGAAGACTGTGGACCCAACACTTCAAGGTTTCGAGGTTTGGGATTTCATGAGTACAGAAGCCAAACATCACACACAACAACTCCCAAAATTGTGAAAAGTGACTAGCACTTTGGGATTTTGGAGTTCAGGATTTCGTGAGTTATAAAAGCCAAACAAAAACACATAACTACTCCCGAAATTGCGAAAAGTGACTAGCACTTTGGGATTTTGGAGTTCGGGATTTTGCAAGTGCAAGTGCCCCAAACAACAACATATACAAACCTCCGAAATGCGAAAAAGGAAAGGTGTTCAACATCAATATAAACAAACTTCCGAAATGCGAAAAAGGAAAGGTGAGACCTGCATTTTGGGATTTTTGGGGTTTGGGGTTTTGCAGTTTTCATAGCCAAACATCCAACATACAACAATTCCCAAATTGTGAAAGATAAAGGAACTAACATTTCGGAATTTCGGGGTTTCAAAAACCAAACAACAACACACGACCACTCCCAAATTCTGAAAGGGTGAAAGGATGTGAGACTAACACTTCAGGATTTTTGGATTCGGTGTTTCGGGGTTTCAAATGCCAAACAAAAACACACAACAATTCCTAAAATCCGAAAGGTGAAAGGGTGTGGGACCAACACTTCGAGATTTTGGGGTTTGGAAAAGCAAGGGAACTTCGCATAAATTTAATCAGCAAGTCCTGACTGTCGAAATTCACATTATTTTCATAATTCTAATATTTTTTACTTGTACTGGTATTCTTACTTTCGTTCTGTGAAAAAATAGGTGTAGAAGGATTCAATATCTGTTTACCTATCCGAATTCCAAAAATATAACTTCTGAGTTTTATACGCATATAATCTATAAAATGGGTACAATAGGGTAACAGTTTATGTAAAAGGTAACTCTGGTTATGTTCACTTAAAGCCTCTTCTAACCAATGCATTAAACGTCAACAGTACTAGATCTGTACATCTAGGTAAATACAGAAATAAGAATATCATTCCATCAGAGTTTGGTAATTATAATTGATGTTCCGAGGGATCTAAGTTTGGTTTCCTAGGGTTTTAACCACAGAGAGGACCTACCCTATTGACATTAATTCCCTCCTTTCCTTACTTACTTATAGAAATATAAATTACAGGTGCATCCATCTAGCATTTTACTCACAAGAGGAAATATTTTCTAGAGTCTCGATGTTTATTACGAACTTCTCGACGATAGATAGGTTATAACTACGAAAGGTCTTCATCTTCCACAACAAATAACTATAATTCAACAGATAGGTGTGAATATTCTAGCAGACATATTACAACTATATATATACAGATTTAATTCACATATATTCCTCATAACGAACAAAAAATGGGAATTGTTACAGTTTCGTTTTAATCAAGTACAATGCATCAGAAAAAGAATGGAAATTATTCGAGTTTAGATTTAATATTACATAATTAAAAAACATTTGAACAGAAAATGGACATCGTTATAGTTCCGATCTAATTAAATTAATGCATCAAATAACAAATCATTCAAACAGAGAATGCAAACTATTCCAGTTTGGATTTAATAGATACATGAAATCGGATAAAACATAGCCATTCATAATAGAGAGGGGTAGATCAACATATATGAATCAAATCCACAGGACATCAAAGGGAACAACCACATTCCTCCCAACTGTAGAACATGGCAGCCAAAACTACTTGCCCGATTCACCCCCTAGCCTGACCATGAATCCATGAGGGCGAAATTGGAGACTCCTCAGCAATATTCCGAATTTTTCAGCGGCTATCCCCTTGCCTCACACTTTCTCGGTAGTGCTCATAACAAAAAGAGATCTCACAATCCTTTCCCAGCATACTTGGCAGCGTCTTGGCTCCTTGCATATGCTATTTATCAATTTTTGCCCAGGTCTTTTTCCCTCCTTTGACGATTTTCACAGATTTCTTAATCCCTGATTCTCAGGGGCTACCAGTGGCCAAATATCTAATTTTCCACTTGTAATAATTAACCCAGAGGTAGTTCCAACTTGTTCCCCACTCATGGAGTCATGGTCAGCTGATTTTTAACATGGCTGTTCCATTTGTCCTCCTGCATTTAATATATAAATGTTCTGTTTTTATACAAGTGTCATAGTCAACTAGTTAGTTGAGTTAGATCATATCTCTGCCCAACAGTCACAATAATTAATTACAATTATTAAATTCAAAATTCAAAATTTCCATAAATGGAAATTTTTTTCCAGATTTGAATTTGCCAAAAACGGAAATAAATTTCCAGCACATTTCAAAAATACAAATATTTTATTTTTGGGGGATGTCACAAAGACACTGAGGGATGGATTCTATAAAACAACTTAAAATATACAAAATGATTTCCATTTTCTTTTCTTTTCTCTAAGACAATATTTAAAAATTAACTAATTATTTGTACATAATAGAAAAATTCAATGATTACATACATTTGAAGCACATTGTTGTTGAGATGGCTCCTCATGCAATGCAATTATGTCCATTTCTTTGACCATCTCCTTGTACATTTTTTTGGACATTCCTACTGGCATATTTTGGATATCATATCGTTGGTCCTCGAGGATTTTCATCATTTTCCTCAAAAAATAACATGAAAATAAAGTATTTTTATATTGATATATGAAAACTAAATATGACAAAATTGATATATTAATAAATGAATACTTTGTAATATATATATATATATATATATATATATATAATAAAAAGGTGGTTTTAGGAATATTATTTTTTGAATGATTATATTTTGTTGTTGTATGTTTTTTCTATTGCAACTCTGGCAGGTCTCATTGACCATTGCTCTGGAAATTCTTTCTATAGTTTAGATATAACCTGGTTCTTGGAATCATTGGATTGATTTCTATATTTTGAGTGGAAAGTACGCCTATACGTTCATTCCACTATATCCCTAAGAGTTCTGTAAAAGTTTCCCCCCCTTTGATTAATCTCCAACACCACTCCAGATGAGGTATGGACCAATTCATCATCATTTACATCTTCTATATTAATTAATTTTGTTTTATTAGGGTGACATTATGTTCCCTCATTGTTGGTTCCTGTAGAAAATTAAACATGTGTGAATTAATATATTGTTTGAAACCTGTCCTCTAATACTACTAATTATATTATTAATCAAAATAAAATAAAATAAATCATATTGAATACTATGTTTTCATTTACCTGATCCATTCTTCTACAATTTTTCCAGCAAGTTTTTACACTCTTCTGCACTTACATCAGAAATAATCTTATCGAGCTTCATCATTTTGTGGATCTGCATGAGACACACTAACCAAAACATATTAGTTAAACTTACATATAGTTTAACCATATTAATTTTGTATAGAATTTACAAAGACCCTTCATTTTTTTTTTTCCAAATGTGTCATCATTCTGTCGACCAGAACTTTTCTTATTTGAACTATTCTCACTCATATGTTTATGAATATACAACCTGTAGCATTCAATACATAAATTATTAAATATATTTTATAAATAAATCACATAATTTTTAGCAAAAAAAATTGTTGTAACCGATGCACCTTTTAAATAGAAACCATTGGTGTGTTTATTACATATATCATAGCGGTGCGTTCAATACAAAAAATGAACTGGAGAGTTTAATTATTTAAAAAAAAAATTGTGAATTACAAAAATGCAATATATATAGAAGAAATCACAACAACTACAGTCGAAAACAAAAACATAGCAACAAAAATTATGTGACAACATTTTTTGTGTTGTGGTGCTCCTTATATATAAACACACCAATGCATTTATGTCCAAATGGCGCATTGAAAAATCAGAAAACATTTAAAAAAAAATGTCAAATTGGAAATCGTTTAAAGAAAAATCAGAGGGTTGATTGCATTTGGGATCCAATGCAATAATTGGTCCCTTTGCATCACATGCCAAACACTTATATATAGAAAAACAAACCAATTAAATATAAAATTCCTAAAATAAAAATACCTAATTCTGAAGTGATAGAGGGAGTTAAAGCCTAGGGTGAAATTTTGCATTCGCATAAGAAAAACAAACAATGATTTAAGGTAACTATAATTTTTATTTTTATTTTTTATTTTAATTTGATTAAAATCCAAATAGGAATAAAATTTGTAAAAATATTTATTATCAAAATCAACAGTGAAATTTAAATTTTTTACTATGTAGGGTTTTGAGTGAATTGCCATACCCTTCAAATCTTGATTTTTTGAATATTTTTGTTGTTCCAAAGTATTCTTCTACTCCATAGTGCTCCCTGATATGTCTCTCTTCCAAATTTGTCCCCTGCAAATTTTGGAAAAATAATGAAAATGTTGAATACCTTCTTAATATTTAAAAAACATTATGAAAAGGGTTTAGAGTGAATCAACATACCCTTGAAATTCTCATATTCT
>ML778709.1:766405-792737 GCA_009831015.1 Picea engelmannii
TATAAGATAGTTTTGATATTTGGAACAAGGGTACGACCAGCCTTGCCGTAGGGCTACACATATTCTCGAACAAAGGTAGTGCAATATTTTTGGGGGTTAGACTGGGCTTCTAGAATTCTCAGTCTGTTCTTGACAAAATCTTTGCAATTTTGAAGGTTGACTATGTCGTTGAGAAAAGTATTTTTTTGCTTCTGGTAAAAAAAGTGCATTTACTCAACCAATGACTTCTAGCTACTAAAACATAAGGATGGTATAATGAAGCTTCAGTTAAAAAGATAAATTGAGGAGAAAAGATGTCCAAATCTATAATATATCAGTTTATTTCTTGCAGTGATAGACTTCCATTATTTTTGAGATGGTCACCATATTTTTTTCATGACAACGATTATGTGTTTAGTGCTTTGTAACATATTCTGTTAGTGAGGCAACATTATTGTGTAAAGAATTTATGGTTTGTTTAAATGTGTTTTGTCATGCGCAGTAAGAGGTGTTTAATGTTATGCAAATACTCCAAAGCTCTTGACGTTTAGTGCTCTAGTTTGTTGAGAATTTTCCTCTTGCAAGGTAACATTATTTTCTATACAATTAAAGGTTTGTTTGAGTGGGGTGCATCATGAGCAGCAAGAAGTGTGTAGTGTGATTGCAAACACTCATTTATTGACCATCTTTTTCAAGTTGTAACCTGAACATTCATCGAAGTGAAAGAGTTCAGTATTATAAGCTATCATATGCCCTAACGTGGTGGCTACTCCCTGCCTATAAGAGTTGAAGTTAAATTAGACATAGACCAACAAGGATTGTATTAGTAACATATTCTTCACTTCATTAAACAAAAAACATAGATGTGTGTTTGAGTTCTTTGAGTTGCATGTTTGTTGCATTGCATCCTCTATTTGATTTATTGCATCCTCTCTTTGAGTTCTTTGAATTGCATGTTGTTGCATTGCATCCTCTATTTAAAGAAATAGATGCTTGCTGTCTGTAATATTGTGCATCGTAAACCCAATTTTGCTTTGCAGTGCTCAAAGATGACACGTTCAAGTATTTTTTGAATTTAAAAAAAAAAAAACCTACCTCATGACATGCTAACCCTTTGAAAATTTGTAATTTCTTTTAGTTGAAAAATATGAACATGGAAATGCTCCAGTCTCTACGTCATCTGTACTTATGTTTATCACATCTTTTCATCCCATTTCTTCGGCATTCGTTCCATCTTTTTACTTTCTAACCAGGTTGGTAGGAACTTGTCATCACTTGAAATTAATTGTCTTATGTGCTAAGGGATATTAATTATTTTCTTTCAATTATGCCTGTACTCTATGTTCACAATCTCTGTTAAAGCTTTAGAGTCTTAGACTCTCTGATTGAGGAATATATATTCTTAAGATTGGGGGTAGTAAGGTGGGATTATCTTAGAAATATATGGTCTTAAGATTGAGGGGCCTAGTAAGGTGGGATGATCTTACTCCATGGAACTTAACTCTTACAGATTTGGTAAAATTAAAAGACCTAGTGGGGGATGATCTTACTCCATGGAACTTAACTCTTACAGATTTGGTAAAATTAAAAGACCTAGTGGTCGAATTAATACATAAAGTAATTAGTCGCTTTTAGAAAATTCTTAAAAGTATTATTATTCTATTTAAAAAGAAGATTATTATTTAATAAAAAAATTAAATAATTAAAAAAAATAAGGAAATGACACATGACAAAATAGTGAGGAAATAGAAAAATGAAGTATGAAATATTGTTAATTTTGCATTAGCCCGATGGGAAGTGAGGTGGCTAGCTTCATTGAATTTATAAATAGAGGGGAAAATCCTTAATTTGGAAAGTACGGAAATGTTGCAGAATTATGAGAGCAATACTTATCTCAATAATAATTGGGATATAAAAGGGGGAACTATCTTTATGAATATAGATGCTTACCAATGGATGATAAAGAGATCCATACTGAGTACTACATTCCGCAATCAAAGATGGTTATGGAACCAGCCACGGAAGAAAATTTGGGTGCTTATGACTCGGAGGAATCTAGTAGGCACCATGCAAGTTGGAAATGATAAGGAAATTTGGCATTAATGAATGGAGGATTTCTAAAATAAAAAAGTTAACTGAACATGAACGATCACATATTGATTTACATTGATACTAACATGGTTTCTAATATAAGAACTATATTTATTTAGGCTATATTTGTTCTAACAAAGCAAGGGAATGGATCCTCAAATATACTTGGAAAATCCATCGAGAAATGCCATGTTTTGTTCTAACAAAGCAAGGGAATGGATCCTTAAATATGCTTGGAAAATCCATCGAGAAATGCTATGCTTTCCTAGTTTAAAAAAAATCGCTTTCAAAATTGTTTCCTAAAGGTAAATGTGAACTTTAAATTCTGTTCCTTAGAATTTATGTGGTTGAAATGCAGAGAGTTGTCTTATTGTCTTAAATTCGTTGGGCATTGGGGAAATTAATTCGTTGGGCATTAGGTATTTCCCTAGGATTTTGGTGAAACGATGACCCCTGTAAAGGAGAGATTTTGTTTGATAAGTCTAACCATGTGGTATGGAATTCGTTGCATTTTGGTGATGAATTTGACTATTGTTTGTTTCTTTCCTTTCATTTTGAAAACTCGACTATACATAGTGTGACTTGATTCTATAAATTTCACCCGAACTAAAACTCTCCATTGTTTTGATTCCCATAAAATTAGATATACCAAGACAAAACAATGCATTCTTTACTTCTCAATCATGTGGACACTCATACTTATATCATTATGAGTGTAGCAAATCCATTTGTAAAGATAAATTGGTATCTCTCACCACCATGTCCATAACCATTTTCACCATCACCAACATATTGCAATGGATTACCTTGTCCTTTCTACAATTGTTGGTGTTACGTACCACCCCACTGGAAAACCAAATTTCGGTACTAGGATACTTCGACGTCGGACCTCCTCTACTGAAGAACCCCATTGGAAATTACCATTGTGCTATTTATCCTTAAGCTAGACCATATAATTTAACTCAATATACCATGTAGAAGACTTTATTAGGGTTATTTCGTTAGAATGTCGGCTTTCTCTAATGTGACATGGAATATTGTCATAAATGAAGATTTTCAAACACTTATTTTGAATTATTCACGTTGGTACCTACATGTGATTAGTGCATGAATTTAACGTAAGACCTCTAGAATGTTTTTATTCAGGGGTTTTATTGATTTTTTTAAGAAAAATATAAAATTAATTTTAATAGTAAATATTTTCTTTAATATTATAACTAATACCACTTATTTATTTATTGTTCACATACTTTTGTAATTTATATTTATATTTAATTATTTCAATTTAATTTAATATAAAATTAATTTTAATCATAGATGATTTTAGAGATTAAATTTAGCTCAAGGGTTAATTTTTCACTTTTTTTTTTCTTAAAAAAAATTAACCAATTTTCATTTTTTCTAAAATCTTTCTTTAAATTTTATAAAATAAAATTATTTTACCTTAAAAATTGCCCAACTTTTATAGAAATTCTATAAAATCCTCGAATATTTTTACAAATCTATCCCCAAATATTTTACATTTTTCATATTAAGGATTAATAAGATTAGTGAAATTGGTAGATCATGTTGTTTAGACAAAATGTCTAATAGATACTATATATCTAGCATACTCATAGATGTGTGAAGTAGAAATGTAGTGTAACACAGTATGTGGGAAGATAGTGAGAGGATGGTTGTAAGACTATGGCTATTGTCATTCTCCTTTGATTAATAAAAATATTGATTATCATTTCCTAGTGGATGTTTCCCTTGTGAAGGGTTTTACCACACTGTATTCACTGCGTGATTGTTTTAATGATGTGAGTTGTGATCTTTGGTTGTTCGTTTTAGTTATTTTCCATTAAATATTGTTGTCTTTATATTTCCTTTGCGCAACAAGTAATATCACAGTAGAGTTGAATGATTTGAGAGCGAAGGAGAAGATGATTCAAAAGAATCCTGGATATCAATGTTGTGGAGCAAAGAGATGTTCAAGATTGAGATGATTTTTCGCTGAAATTGCTGAAAATGAAGAAGCATTAAGTTTGTCCCTAGTCATAAGAGTGTTACTCTATCCCTAACGTTCCTCACACTTGTAAAATCAAAGTTTTCGACGGATAACATTCATAGGGCACGTTACATAACGCTCCCCAAGCCATACAAAGGGAGTTGTGTTTCAAAGATTAACGCGCTGCATGCCATACAAGGGGAGCATTAGTGACATAAAGCATTTGTCTTCTTCTACACATGATGGGTCTCCTTTATTGAATGGGTGGAGGATGTTTAAACATTAAAATTTTATTGAATAAGTGGAGGCTGAACACTTTTATTTTGTTAAAAGGTTTTAAGAATTGGACTTCTTTACTGAATAGGTGGAGGATGTTTAAATATGGAAGTAGATATAAAAATTGTCAATCATTAAATATTTTCAATACTTTGATTTGTCAATTTTCTAGTAAGGAAGTATAATATGAAGATGAGGATAAGAAATTTACACTATTGTGTTCATTGTCTTAGTCTTGGGATCATTAGTCACATATATGTGGTTTAGCACAACAATTGACATTGATTATGATACTATTATGGGATCTTTGTTGTCTTGGGAAATGAGGAGAAGATCCAGTAAAGAAACCTCAACAACATAAGCAACACTGGTCAGAGGTCGATCTATAGAAAAAATGCAAGATGAGAGAGGTACATCGAGATATAAGTCAAAAGGAAAGAAGGGTAAGGAAAAATATTGGTTCTATTAAAAACCTGGGTATCTCAAGAAGCATTGTTGGAAAAGACAGAAAACATCCAAAGAGGACTCAACAAAGGAAGCAAAGGAAGCTAGTTGAAACAAGTTAAGGTTCAGGTATGGTTGATAAGGTATTGTCTACTTGTGATGTTTCACATCAATATCAACATTGGTCGTTCGATTCTAGTGTGTCCAACAACATGTGTCTTCATATAAATTGGTTTTGAGCTTACCAATGTATTAATGATGGTGTTGTTTTATAGCATCGGAACTAAAATGCATGATGGTATTGTAAGAACATTAGAAAATGTGAGGCATGTACCAGAACATAGAAAGAACTTAATAACTTTGGAAGTTCTAGATTATGATGGTTATAAGTGTAGATCTCAAGGTGGAGTATTGAAGGTAAAAAAAGACATCTTAGTAGTCGTGAAGGAAAAAGGAATCGAGAACCTATATCAACTTGAAGGAAGGACTGGAATAAATCAAGAAATGGTAGCATCATAAGGTGCAAGTGACTCATCAACGTTTGGCTCATATGAGTGAGAACAGGCCTATGGTACTAGTTGATTGTAACTCACTTCCAAGTTTAAAGTTTCTGAATTACAACTATGGAAAGTATCACATTTGAGCAAAGGTACCTTGATTACATCCATTTAGATGTTTGGGGACCATTCCCTATAGTTTATTTTGGAGGATCATCATATTTTGTGACATTTTGTTAAGCCCTAAATAGTCGCTTATTACTCCTTAATTGGGGCATATTATATTAGGAATGTTATTTTATTTATGTCATCTTTAGTCCATTAGTTGTAATTATACCTCCTAGTCTCCTATACATACCAAGGAGACATTTTCATTTTGAATCATCTTGCAATTGAACATTTATGTGGGCATAAGGAGGTTTCCCGTTTGAAGAGGCTTATTATCTGAATTTCTCTCTTTTTCAACGCGTTAAGTACTTATTCTGAGGTTTTTCTATGCTATATTGATATTTGGTTCCTAACATATGGTATCAGAGCTCAAGGTCTTGGGGTTTCACTGCTACATGTGAGACACCTTGGATTTTCACTATAACCTTTTTTATACAACGATTCAGAAGAAACGACTTGGAGGATATTTAGTAGACAGATCAAGGTCCATTGGGTTAAAATTTCATCTCCTGCATCCTTATACTTTCGGAGATACAACCTTTCTAATATAGGGTTCTCGAATCATCCTAAATTGAGTCATTGCAAAATTTTTGCTATAAAACATTTTCTGTAATGTTTCAGACCCTGAACCTCAGAGGATAATCATAGAAATTAGTAAGGTATCTCTGGTAACAATTTCGTCTTTTGGGTCATCATTAATTTGTAGATACACCCTTTGGAAGATAGGGTATCTGACTAGTCCTATTGATTAGTCTCGATAAGGTGTTCCGGGTAAAACAATCATAACTTATTCTGAGAGCATCAAAATTGATTGAGACTAGTTGCATTGTATAGTGGACAAAGTGTAGTAGTTTTGGTACGAGTTTCATAATTTTATATGAATTATTTTTTGCGGGGTACGCTATACAATTGAGATATCCTGGAAAGGATAAAAATCAACAAGTTGTGGGGAAGTTACTGTAAATTCCACTTGGAACATCCAATTTTGATCACACCTGTGGCATTGTAGAGAAGAAATATTAGAGACCTAAAAAAAAAAAAAAAACATACTCAGAGGGGTTGAAATTGTGGAGATACAATAAAAGGAAGATTCTCTAGTCGAACCATCTCAAAATCAAGGTTTCAAGTGATACTTGACCAGCATGCCACCAAAAAAGGGAACTTCTACACCAAATAATCCTCCAAACAATTCTACTTGGACTCTTGATGAAGGTGAAGAAATGCATAGGCACATAAATTCTCTACAAAAGAAGATAGTAAAAAAAGATGAACTACACGAGATGGAAGCTAAGTTTGAGGCAAATATGGATGGTTTAAAAGAGGAGATCATGGAAGGATTGAAAAATTTTGTAATAGAGAGGACACCTGAAAGTGAAAATGTGTCCCATGAAATTCATTATGAGGACACAAGGAAGGTGAATCAATAATGGAGAAACTCTAACTTTGGGTTGAAGACCGGCCATGTTCCTAAGATCAATATGAGGAAGTTTGATGGCAAGGACCCTATCACATGGATACTTCAGATGGAGCAATTCTTTGATCTACATAATGTGCAACATACACAAAAGGTATGAATTGCTTCTTTATATTTAGAACCCAATCAATTTGTATGGTATAGATGGATTTGTTCTCTCAAATCACTCTTCGCTTGGACAATTTTAATGGAAGAAATGATAGCACACTATGAGGATACAAGGAGCAATACCTTCTTTAGCCAATTGATAAATCTCAAGGAAAAGGGTTTAGTTACAGAGCACATTGAGAACTTCCAAAGATTGAATATAAAGGTAACATATATTCCAGATGAGCACTTGATTGATGTATTCATAGGAACTTTAAGAGATAACGTTCAACATGAGGTTCACCTTTGGGAACCCAAATTATTGGAGAATGCATTTAGGGTGGCAAGAAATTTTGAAAGTAAAAATATGGCTATGGCTACTAGAAGGACCAATCCTAATATCTATAGAGAGAATAATTCTCATTTTTCTAAAACACCTAAACCTATAAGGTTGACACCTCAACAATTGGAAGAAAGAAAAGCAAAAGGTTTATGCTTTAATTGTGACAACAAGTACAGTAGGGGACATAAGTGTGGTGAGAAGAAATTATTCTACATAGATTGTGAAGAGAAAGAAGAGCAAGAACAAGAACAAGAACCATTTCAAGATGAAAACATCGACAAAATTCCGTCTGAAGAGTTGACTCCCATGATATCGTGTAATGCATTGGCTGGAATTATCACTCCTCAAACCCTCAAGATCGAAGGATATATCAAAAAGAAAAAGGTAATAGTCCTAATTGATTCTGACAGTACTCATAATTTCATTCACTATAAATTAGCCAAAGATCTCAATTGCTTTGTATATCTAGCACCAGAGTTTCAAGTAATGATTGTAGATGAAGGAACTATCAATTTCTCAGTAAAATGCAATAAGATCAATATTACTATGGGGGAATATGTAATGAATAGTCCAATGATTTCTATACCCATGGGTGGTTCTAATGTTGTACTAGGAATCCAATGGTTACAATCATTAGGAACAATGGCTTTTAATTTTCAAGAACTTTTCATGAAATTTTCATTAGAAGGAAAATAAATTGAGTTAAGAGGTATCACAGGGAAACCCGGTAAGGTGATAAGCTCTAATGTCATGACAAAATTATTGAAAAAGGGGCATCAAGGTGTTATTGCACAACTATGCTCACTAGATGTTCAAACATCTAAGCCATATATTCCTCTAGATCTCTAAGGGATCATTGATAAGCATTCCAAAGTATTTGAAGATATTCCCAAAGGTCTTCCACCCACTCGAAATCATGATCATGATATTCACCTAATTCCTGGGAGTGTTCCTCCTAACATCAGGCCATACAGATACCCGTATGCCCATAAGAGTGAAATTGAGCGCATGGTTCAAGAAATGTTAGAGGCTAACATTATTAGACCTATTCAAAGTTCCTACTCTGCACTGGTGGTAATGGTATTCAAAAAATATAGCCCATGGCGTATGTGTCCAGATTATAAAGAGCTCAACAAGATCACTATTAAAGATAAGTTTCCCATTCTTGTTGTTGATGAATTATTAGATGAACTACATGGAGCAATCTATTTCAAAAAGTTGGATCTTCATTTAGGGTATCATCAAATTAGAATGAAGGAAGAAGATATCCCAAAAACAACATTCTGAACACATGAAGGCCATTATAAATTTTTGGTCATGCCTTTTGGCCTTAGAAATGCACCTTCCACATTCCAAGGGTTGATGAATTCCATTTTCAGGCCCTTCCTTCGAAAATTTGTGTTAGTATTTTTTGATGATATACTAATCTATAACATGTCTTGGGAGGATCATGTGTGACATGTTGACAAGGTGCTACAACTACTAAAGGAGCAACAACTATATGCCAAACCATCCAAATGTTTCTTTGGATTGAATGAGGTAGAGTATTTGGGTCATATTGTATCTCATGAAGGTGTCAAGTTAGATGCTAAGAAGATTAAGGCCATGATGGACTAGCCAATTCCCAAAACATTCAATAATCTTAGAGGATTTTTTGGTTTGACATGTTACTACCACAAATTTGTTTAACACTATGGAACGATAGCAACACCTTTAATGACACTAACTAAGAAGCATACATTTTCATGGAATCTAGAGGAAACTGAAGCTTTTGAACAACTTAAAGAGGTGATGTGAAAAGCTCCTGTCTTGACCACTCCAGAATTCACAAAAACCTTTATTGTGGAATGTGATGCCTCGGGAAATGGAATTGGTGTTGTCCTAATGCAAAAAGGAAGGCCATGGATTTTTAAAGCTAGCCACTTAAGGGAAAGGACTTACACAAACCCATTTATGAGAAGGAAATGATGGAAATACTACATGCACTGAAGAAATGGCATCCTTACCTAATGGGTATGCACTTCAAGGTCAAAACAGATCATGATGGTCTTAAATACTTCTTGGAACAAAGACTATCTTCAGAAGAACAACAAAAATGGGTAACCAAGATATTGGGTTATGATTTTGAAATCGTCTATAAAAAAGGGAAGAAAAATGTTGTGGCAGATGCACTCTCAAGGAAGGATGAAGATGTTGAGGCCTTTCTTTGTGCTATCTCGATCATCCAACCCGATTGGATAATAGAATCAAGGGATGAATGGATGAATGATGAAAAAGTGTGGTCTCTCATTCAAAGGTTGCAGTAGGATTCCAGTACATCAGATACATTTACATGGAAAAATGATTCACTATGGTACAAAGATTGCTTATATTTATGAAAGAAATCCCAACTCGAACAAAAGGTACTATTGGAATTTCACACTTCTCTAGTAGGAAGGCACTTAGAATTTTTAAAAACCTACCATATGGTTAAGAAGGAATTTTTTGGGGATGGCCGTAAAAATGATGTTCAAAGGTTTGTGGCAGAATGTTTCATTTGCCAACAAAATAAGGTGGAAACAGTTAAGACCTTGGGTCTTTTAAAACCATTATGCATCCTGAGTCAGTGTTGGGAGGAGGTTTCCATGGATTTCATCATAGGGTTATCGAAGTCTAAAGGAAAGAGTGTCATCATGGTGATTGTTGATAGACTAACCAAGTACACACAATTTTTTTCACTCTCTCATCCCTTCAAATGTAGTATAGTTGCCACCGCATTCATGGAGATAGTTCAAAATCTACATGGCAGCCCAAAGATTATTATAAGTGACAGAGATCCCATCTTCACTAGACATTTTTTGACAGAATTATTTTCTTGTTTGGGTACTCAATTGACTCATAGCTCATCCTATCCTCCTAAATCTGATGGACACACCGAGATGCATTAAGAAGTTCCAAAAGAAAAAATGAAGATGCAGAAAATATCAAGCAAACTGTGAATAGTTCTCAACCATCTCTAACGTGATCCACACGAGTGAGGAATCCTCCTACAAGTTATGACGATTATGTTTCATCTCTGGATTTGTTTCTTAATGGTGGAGAACCTAGTTGTTATCATGAAGAATAAAGCTATCTGGAAGTGTTAAATGGAAAGAATTTAAAAGAATATATGAAAGAAGAAACCGATTCTTTAGAGAGGAATAAAATGTGAGACCTCATAGAAATTCCAAAGGACAAGAGGGTTGTCAGTTGGAAGTTGGTCTACAAATTGAAAAATTGAGTTGATGATAAAGTTTGAAGGTATAAATCAAGACTGGTAGAAAAGCAATATTCTCAAAATGAAAGTATTGATTTTCATGAAATGTTCTCACCATTTTTGAAGCTTGTTTCAATTTGTGTTGTGTTAGAATTAGTTCCTTTACTTGGTCTTGAGAGAGAGAACCTATATGTTAAAGCAACGTTTCTACATGGAGATTTGGATGAGGATATATATATATATATATATATATATATATATATATATATGAACCAACCATATCTTTGATTACTGAGAGGGGTGGTGAATCAATAATAGTGTAATTATAATCCTTTTTTCTTCAAATAATCCAAGTGTTATAATCCAAGTTAGATCTTTTATGGGTCTGATGGGCTACTACAAAAGGTTTATAGCAGGGTTCTCAAAGATAGCCAACCCTATTACTTCCTTGCAAAGGAAGGAGAAGAAGTTTCAGTGGATTGAAGAGTGTGAGAGGAGTTTTCAGCGATTGAAACAACTATTAACCAATGCTCCAATCCTGAGAATTGCAGATCCAAATATGGATTTTCTTGTATGATCAGATGCATGTAAGGAGGGGTTGGGAGGATTTCTCAGCTAAGATGGATTTGTAATCTGTTATGAGTCTAGGAAGCTGAAAGAGAATGAAAAGAATTATGCCATTCACGATTTAAAGATGGCAACAATTGTTCACGCTCTGAGGAAATTGAGACATTACCTCATGGGAGGAAGATTCGAATTGAGAACAGATCACAACGGTCTGAAGTATTTGTTTCATCAGTCGAATTTAAATGCTAGGCAAAGTAGATGGCTAGAGTTTCTGTGTGAACATGGCTTTGATATCAAGCATATCAAATGGAAGGAAAACATGGTGGTTGATGCACTTAGCAGAAAAGTGCACGATTTACATGCTACAACCATTAGCATGTATAGGACTGATATCAAGGATAGAGTCCTGGAAGATGCAAATGTTGATTTACAGTACAGAGACTTGGTAGCAAAGCTACAACAGTGTGATAGACCACAAAGAAAGGAAAGTTACACCTTGGAAGCTGATGGATTACTTCTATATAAAAACATAGTGTACATACCCAATGTCCAAGAATTGAAGCTGGAAATTCTAAAAGAAATGCATAACGTGACTTATGCTGGACATCCTGGATATCAGAAGACTGTGCCAGCAGTCAAAAGCCATTACTTTTGGCCGAGTCTGAAGAAAGAAATCACTGAATACATCGCCATATGTATGGAGTGCTAGAAAGTTAAGGCTAAGCATAGGCACCTAGTAGGGTTGTTGCAGTCTTTACCCATTCTTGACTAGAAATGGGAAGTGGTGAGGATGGATTTTATTACAAGATTGCCTAGAACAAGCAAGCAACATGATTCAATCATGGTGGTGGTGGACAATCTTACAAAAGCTGCCTATTTTATTCCATTGAAAACCACTCACAAGGCCATAGATGTTGTTGATATCTTCTTAAAAGAAGTGGCATGCTTGTACGGAATTCCTAAGACGATTGCGTCTGATAGGGACCTGAAGTTCACCTTGAATTTCTGGAAAGGATTGTTTAGATGATTCATAATGAATCTGAACTTTAGTACATCGTATCATCCTGAGTCTGATGGATAGACTGAGAGGGTGAACAGAGTAATAGAGGACATGCTGAAAATATATGTGATGGACAAACCATCAAGGTGGGAAGACTACATGCATTTGGTAGAATTTGCCTACAATAATGGGTTTCATGCATCATTGAAGATGAGCCCATTTGAAGCACTTTATGGAAGAAAGTGCAATACTCCAGTGAGCTGGGATAATCCAGCTGATAGAGAAGTAATTGGGCCAGAGTTGCTCAAGGAGATGGAGGACCAAATGATAAAAATTAAACAGAATTTAAAAGTTGCCCAGGACAGGCAGAAAAGTTATGTTGATAAGAATAGAACCCACAGAGAATTCAAAGTGGGTGATCATGTTTTCCTGAAAGTGAAAACTAACAGGAGTTCCCTAAGCTCGGAAGTTGCGCCAAGTTGGCAGCAAGATTTTGTGGGTCTTTTGAAATCCAGGAAAGGAATAGGCCAGTTGCATACATGCTTGCATTACCTTCTTCTATGTCTGTACATAATGTGTTTCATGTTTCACTGCTTAAGAAATATATCCCTGATGCTAATCATGTTATCAACTGGAATGTGATTCAGGTGGAACCAAAAGGTGTCCTGCAAGTGCATCCTATGCGCATATTGGACAAGAAAAGAAAATAGCTCTGAAATCAAGACGTAGAGATTGTAAAGGTTCAGTGGACCTTGTATGGTCCTAAGGACGTGACATGGGAGCATCCAGATTTTATGTAGCCAGAGTACCTACATCTTTTTGAAAATTTTGAAAATCTTGCAGATGTAGTGTAAAGTTGCACTCAGGACAATGCAGAAATAAGGGGAGGGGAAATGTAATGTCCCCAAGGCCAAGCCTTTTGTAAATATGGTTTATGAAATGAATTGTAAATATGTTTTATAGGCTGGTGAGAAAAGTTTATATACGCCGGTGGGCTTGTGTGATTGTTAGGGAGGAGAGCCTAAGGGTTGAAGGCCAAGAGCCTGATTTTGTACCTGTATGTATGTAGCACATTAATAAAAAAAATATAAACACCGTCGCATGCAGGCTGACACAATGAATGAGTGATGGGGGACTAAGCATTCACAGATTGGGCAAGAGATTAGGGGCTGGAAGGTGGGAAGAGGGGATAAGTGTTGAGCCTAGGGGCTTAAGTCCTTGGGAATAATATTTTAATATTATTCCAAAAGACATGTGAATTATATGTTTTTTATCCTAAGTTATTTTGGAATGACATGTGACTTCCAAGTGGGAAGGAACACATGCTGATGGAAGCATGCAACTTCATGGGTGAAAAGTGTTAACCCAAGCCCATGCAAATAAAATGACTTAGATGATCCATGTTGGGGGTTCCTCCTCCATTCTACCTGACCGTCTGAGTGTGAACCCATCCGACCTCTGTAAGAGATACCCTCATGCACTCTGAATCGAAAAGGATCGTGTCTGTATTTGCTTCTGGAAGGCTGGTACACCCTTTTAGTTGTGAACCGTTAAGTTTGAGTTGACCCCTATGTGGAAAAATCATCACGCATCCCTGAGAATGAGAGCGTGAGTCTATCTCGTGTTGCCGGATTGAGAAAATAGAAGTGTCTTGTCCCTGATAAGCCTGGTTATGTCGTGGCACCTATCTGTTGCTACCCTAGGGTGTTCGTGTATGGATTCCTATTGACTATGGTGGACATGTAGTGTTGACCCTGTATGGCTTGTTGGCCAGTCATACAACACTCTCTCCAGGTGAGAGAGGTGGTTGAAGTTGGAAGAACAGGTTGTTTGGCCTGTGAGTGACTCTCTCCAGGTGAGAGAGTGTGCAGAGGAAGGAGAAAACTCCTAGAAGAATCCCTGTAGCTGCCACAGAGCTCGGATACTTCCGGTCCAGTCTGTTGCTAAAACCCAAGGCAAGGGAGGTTAGCAGCCAAAGGACTATCTAGGTGACAGAGAAGGTGTATACTCCTAGGGTGGAACAAGCAAGTGGGGAAGGAGAGTCTGTGGGTAGTGAGTATGAGTGGTTTCTGGGAGAGAATTCCTTCCTTGTGACTGTGTGTTTTCCCTATAACCTCAACCTAGCCTAGGATTCCTTGCCTTGGGGTGGAGCTTAGTCCCAACTCGGGGGTGACTTACTGTTGAGCTTAATGAGCAGTGTGGTCTAAGGCTGGGAGGTTCGTGGAAGGCTTGCACCTGGTTGGTGGAACTACCATTCTTTCCAAGATAAGTACCAAATGATGTTTTAATGTATGTTTATGCATGTCTTTGTATTTATAATTATCATGTATTCTTCTGTGAATATGAATTAATGCTAATTCCATGTTTAAAATTATGATAGTAGTAATTCTTAGGCTTACTCTAAGTCTAAATTTGTTTCATTGCTTAAATGCATGTTGTTTATATAAGGAAGAGAGAAGTGTTTCTATTTCACGAAGTAGCATCTACTCGGTATGGAAAGGGGGTGTTACAGAATGGTATCAGAGCTAAGTAAATTGTCTAAGTAGTGACATGGCCCGACCTGTTGGTGGCTGGGATGTTACAACAAGAGTGGGGACAAATAGTGCCACAAAGGGAGAAGTTGAGCAACAACTCAATGATTTGACTGCAAATATGAACTTTGCAACAGAGTGGCTAGTTGATGCCACAGGAGATGAAGAGTATAGCATGGGAGATCATGGTGATCTTCCCATCTGCAAAAATAAATTGCAGCAGAGGAGACTACATGAACAGAGCCAGCCATTGCAGTAGCTGGATGAGGTTATCGAGCAGATCAGGAAGCTGATGTTGAAGTCAGCACAAGAGACTGCCAACAAGGAGAAATTGGGCAGAAGAGAGACAACAACTACAACATAGCAGCAGAAGTAGCAGTAGCAACAGAGAGATGGAGCAGGGAGACAACTCCAAACAGTTGTCTTGGATCTAGGAGGATTTCAACAGCCAGGGTGGAGAGCTCATGAGAAGGAGCTCATGAATTTTTCACAGCAGAGAAGTATGATGCAGGAGCATCACTCCCAAGCTAGCTATGCACTAGCCAACTAGCCCACTCAGTGCATTCAAAGCATGCATCCAAGGAAGAGAGGCGCCAATCCTCTCACATTTTGAATTTGAATTAAGTGTAATTAAATGTTTTAAGACTGTGGGGCCATAAATCCATGCCTTTGAGCATGCATTAGGTAGAAGTAGACTTTAATGGTTGTAAGGATGAATCTAGCTGCAATCTGGACTAGACAGCCATTTAATTATGAATTCAATGTAATTGAATAGAGTATTTGAAATGGAGGGAAGAGCTCAAAGAGCCTCCTCATGTAAAAGATATTTTGGATCTCATTTTGAAAAAGGAGCGTAGAGGGAGTTATTTGTCAGAGTTTGTGAGAGTAGAGAAGATAGAGAAGGAGATGAGACTCTATGAAAGTCTAAGCTAAAGAACACATTGTAAGAAGAGGCATTTCATATTAATACAAACCCGAGCAGTTTTTCCTGCATGATTCTGTGTATGTGAATGAATGTCTTTGTGTGTTTTTATTTGATGTAAATGTGTGTTAGTGTGCATTTGCAGGGACATATAGATTCTACTATCTGTGAGGTTTGATTTCAGGTTTGGGATTCTTTGAGGCTTCATGCCAGGAGGGCATGACAGAACACTATGGGTTCTAAGAGCCAGTGCATAGAGTGCACTTCCAGTTCTGTGGAATTTGGAGAAAGACATACTAGAAGGGCACAACAGTTGAAGTCTTAAACTCATAGAAGAAACCTCAAGGTTGTTGAACACCTTAGAGGTAAGACTGTGTAGAGGAGAACACAACAAAAGACAGAATCACTGCGGGATTCTGGAAGGGCTCTGTTGGGTGGGCATTGAGCAGATGCATGAGTTGCATTGAGGAGAAGAACTATGGTTCAAGTTTAGAAGGATATAGAATCACTAAGGATTCTATAGWGCTCTGCCAGGAGGGTGTTGAGCAAAGGCACTTAGTGCAGAGGAGGAAATCTATCTTGAGTTCAGACAGAAGAAAGAATCACTGAGGATTCTGGAAGCTCTGCCAGGAGGGCATTGAAAAGGTGCTAGAGTGCACAACAGAACTATGGTTTGAGTTCATTAAGGGGAACATAATCACTGTTGGATTCTGTGAGGAGAAACTCTGCCAGGAGGGCATTGAGTGGATGTGCAGATAGAGCACAGGAAAGAACTCTTTTGAGTTCTGGAGCAAAGAAGTATCCAAGGAGAAGGATCTTCACAGGGTTGTTGAACACCCTGCAGGCTCAGTAGGGAGTGCTTGTGCAGGAGGCTGCCAATAAGGCATTTCCAACCTTCAAGGAGAAAAAAGGATAGAGGACGGATACCTATGCAAGGAGTGCACCAAGCCAACACTCGAGTGGAGTGTTGATCGACAACCATCTGGATGCTTGTCAAGCTCAATGAGTGAGTGTATAAGGACTTTGGTTCAAGTCTAGAAGCTTAAGAGGTCGAGCACAGGAGAGGGAGCGAGAGTGGGGACTTATTCTAAGTCCTGAAGCTAAGGACAGATAACACCTTTGTGTGCAGAGACTCTGCAAGGAGCGGAGAATTCAAGGAACCTTTCAAGGTTTCAGTGAGAACAAAGCTGAGGAGGGAGAGTGATTTCATGCATAGAGCCCTGTAAGTAATTGCAGAGGCGAAAAGAAGACCCTTTGGAGGGTTGAATTCGAGGAAGCTCATGAGAGAAGGCATCTTCAAGAACATAGGCAAGACCCACGATCACAAGGTTCACTGAAGAAGCAAAGGTCAAGGCCTTTGAAACAAGAAATCTTCCAAGGCTTGAAGAAGCGTGTGCTCAGAAAGGAGCTACAGTTTCCATTAGATCAGCTGCAGAGGGGAGATCTGGGTTGTCAAAGTCTACGTCCAGATGCACGCAGGAAGTAGCTAAAACGAACGGCGGAGACACTTTGTGGAGAAGTGCCGAGATGTCGTGAGCCATTGGATCACACAAAGTTGCAAGGGATTTAAGCTCATAGAAGAAGCCAGAAGAGGAGCTATATGGATGGTGGAGACACTCCGAGAAAGAAGTGGTGAGATTACGATTACGAAGTCCCTAAAAAGTTTGAGCTCGGGATCTCGTGACCTCAGAGGTTCGCAAGGAGAGAGTGCAAGATTTGGGTGCTCTAAATCATGAAGTCACGAAGTACGAGTCATGAGGATATATAAACCATTGGATCCAGTCACGGGAGGATCGTTGTATCAGAACTCCGTGGAGTTATTGCGTATCGGGAGTTCGGAGGTTGGAAGGAACACTCTTCTACTGTCGAAGTTGCAAAGTGCTAAGAGTCGAGGATCATGTGAACACATGGCATGTCCATTAGGTGGGGATCGCGTGATTGACAGGTCGCATAATAACAATGCCCAAAGAAAGGTGAAGTAGGTGATAGGTGGTGGACACGTGTTGCTTGGGGATGAGTCAACCTATCATTGATTTATTGTGTCTCGGGGGATCGCGAAGGAGGAGCACGAGGGTTGGACACTCGAACTTGCAAGGTCATGAGTAGTGAGAGGTGTTAGAATTTATCCTAGCCGACGGTCACACATGGAGGATGCTGACAAAGGAGCCACACCCGTATTGTGGTCTTGGGTATCGGAGGTGTGGAGAAGGAGGAGTCGAAAGCTTTGACTCGCGAGATAGCAAGGTTGCAACAAGTGCCTTTAGGAATAGTTCTGGGTCATAGCATTGTGGTCACTCAAAGGAGGTGGAGCTTGTGCCTAGTGCCTATTCGCACAAGTGGGGTTTCTGAAGGACCCGTGGATCAAATTTATTAGAGATTCCAGCAGGAATCCAAGGAGACGCTTCGGCTCAAAGGAATTTTAGAATGATCCTAAGTGGATCTCAGCCTATGGGTATGGGGGTCTGCATCACCTTTGTTGTAGTTGTTCCAACTAGATGAGTATGCACAATTTATAGTGGTCTTGTCGCCGAATATTCTTTTTATTTAAACATGGTCTTTGTTTTCTTTCCTTTTTGACAATGCTTGGATAAAGTGTTTGTTGGTTTCGTGATCTAGGACATTTCTCTGACTGCTTATATTTTGTTGACTTTGATAAGGTTATCAAAATGCATGTGACCCATTCTTCTGTGTCATAGCCAACTTTCATCTTCCTTTCCTAGACAACATTTTTCATTTCCAATTTCACTCAACACATATATGTTTCTTGAAGTTCTTGCAATTGTAGCAATCAATTTTCATGAACCTTCTTTTCTTATCTCACACTTCTTTGAATGAAAAGTAACCTTATGACCTTGTTCACACATTTGACTCACACTTAGAAGATTATGTTTCATATCTTCTAGTAGTAGAACATTTTATGCCTTTTCATTCTTGTTCCCAATTCAGATTGTGCCTTTTCCAATGATTTTGGTTGAGTCATCATTTTTGAAGGAGATCGATCCATCTATTTCCTTTCGTAATATAAGAAACTTGTCTCTATCACTTGTAATGTGTTTTGAACACCCATTGTCAACATACCAACCACGTTTCTTTTGCTTATCTTGTAGAGCGAGTGTGCATTTTTCATTGATATACCAATCTTTCTTTCTTATCCATGTCATTTTCTGAGGTTTTTGTCTACGACTATTGTTATTCTCTTGAGTTTCTTTATGAGGGACTGTCATTCTACAATCTTTGGCCATGTGTCAAAATTTTTTACATTTATAACATTCCACTTCAGTGCTCAAAGATTCAAACATGTTGTAACTTCTTATCTATGTTTCACTAGGTATTCTTGAATAACACCTTTGTGTATGACTCTCAAAGTTGTTATTATTCCTTTTGTTAGCTCTGCAATTGACAACTTTATGTCCAAAATTATTACACGCATAACATAAACCAAAAAATATAGTTTGATGCCTGAGATTTGAGGATCTTCTTAAGGGAGGTATTCTTATGAATCCTTATTCTTCTTGAAGCCTATGTGTTGGCTGTTGATTATGAAATTTGACTCTTCTCGGTGGAGGACTATCCCTGTAATCTTCCTTGCATATCCTTCTATCCCCTTTGATTGTTTCTACATAGCTTTTTGGATATCTTTCTTTCTCTGTTGTTTTGGAGCTTGATCCCTTTTCTATCTAATTGTATCCAAGTTTGGTCTTATCAAGATGATATTTTCGACTATTAATAATGTCATCCAAAACTTTTGAGCTATTTTGTATATTTTTCTTTTAAATATCCTTTCTTAGTGTGACAATCTCTGCTTCCAAGTTTCCAACGATATTGTCCTTTTCTTCTATCTTTTCTTTGAGTGCTTCTTCAATTATTTTATCTTCTTCTATTTAAACCTTCAATTTTATGATCATTTGTTCCAGTTATCGAGTGTCTTTTTTCTTGTCTAGTTCTGCTTGTAGTTTCTTGTTTTTCTTATTTTCTCTTGTGATAACTTCTATGGCACACATTAATTCTTCTCGATAGTCAACTTCTGCCTCTTAAATTTCTTCTTCAACTTCTTCATATTCTTCTTCAGAGTCTTCTTTGTCAAATTCTTTTACTGCCATGAATAGAACTCTTCTTGTCTCACTGTCACTGAATTCATCTTCATCTGATGATGAGATGTCTTCTTTGGTGCATAAGATTTTCTTGAAATATTTCTTTGTAGTTCTTCTGCGTTTATATGAACGTTTTCCTTTTCAGCAACCTTCATCATTTCCCTTTTTCTTATGAGTACATTTGTTAGCAAAATGACCAATACCATCACAATCAAAACAAATTAAAGGAAGATTACCTCTATACCTACTGTTGGTTCCCTTGTTCAGTATTTTGACGAAGTTGGCCACTTCTTTATCATCTTTCGAGACATCATTGTTGCTACTATATTATTCTTGTTTCTTTTTATTTTGCTTTGATATTTTGGATGCTTTGAAGGCTGCTTCTTTTACATCTAGATTTTTCTATTCAATTCTCATTTCATATACTGTGAAGATTCCATTCATTTTGTCCATGCTTATTGAGTTTAGATCTGATATTTCTTCTAGTGTTGATATCTTAGTGTTAAATTTCATAGGAAGAGATCTTAGTACCTTTTGAACAATTATAGATTCTTCAATTTCTTCTCCCAATCCTATGATTGCATTCACTGTTTCATCGACTCGTAAGAAGTGGGCCGAAATATTCTCATCTTCATTCATTTTTAGTTGTTCAAACTCACCTCTGTAAGTTTAAATATTTTCTCCTTTGACTTTTGTATCTCCTTCATAAATATTTCCAATCTTGTCTCAAATCTCTTTAGCATATTTACAATGTGCAAATTTGATGAATATTGTATCACTCATACCATTCAAAAGTGCATTTTTGGCTTTGGAATTATTCTCACCAAGTTTCACTTCTTTGTCATTTGTTGGTGGAACTGTTGGTGTTGTGCATCCATCTACAATTGATTGTCAAACTTGAAATCCGTGTCCCTATATATATGTCTTCATCCTTATGCTCCAAAAAACATACTTATGTCCATCAAACAATGGTATTCCATTTTATACAAGTTTGTACTCTCCATGATCTACCTTTCAGTGGTGAAACTGATTTCTAAAGGAAATTTATATGATACCAATTGTTGTATTACTAAGAGGGGTGGTGAATCATTAATAGCCTAATTATAATCATTTTTCTCCAAATAATCCTAGTGCTATATCAATGTAGAATTATTATCCAATAATGAGCAATAAGAAATGAACAATCACACACATACACGGTGCACCAATGTTTTGCGTGGAAACCCAAATCAGGAGAAAGCCACATAATGTTTTTTTTATATGTCTTGAAGAATTACACTCATTGGAAGAACCAACTTCCTTTGTTTTCGAGCTGCAACCATAAGGAGGCTCCAACCCCCTATCTTCTCAGGCTAGAACCTGAGAGAAGCTCCAACTCCCCAATTGTATGGCTACAACCAGAAGGAGGCTACAACCCCCTATGTTCTCCGGCTACAACCACCTGTCCTTGCCCCATCCAATCGCCCTGAATTAGAAGTAGAATTATGGAACCACTGTCACACTATCACTATGAGATATACTTTTATAAACGTGTACCAATAAACCTGAACCATGCATCAACCATGCATCAAATTGTACCTCAACCTGTAATCAACCTGTAACATAAACAAGTGCATCCACCATACACCAACCTATAATCAAAATGTACCAAGTATGTACCAATCATGTGTCAACTACTCATCAACTGTGACTCAACCATGTACCCAACTTGTACCTCAACCAAAATCCCTCATCAATTTCATCATCCAAATATGATTTGTAACTTTGCAATAGACTTGTTCTATATGATAACATACTTGCAAACCTTCCTTAACTTTAAACAACAAGAGACTAGCATTTTCATCAAACTTTTATTTAGTCTCACATGACTAGTTTTGGATTAGTCAACAACCCTAACTTGAAATAATCATTACATTTGTACCTGTAATGAATAAATATCTGAGAGTGATACAAAATGTTCCTCATTGTGTTTTATGCAATTCCTCTAGGTTTCACTACTTGGAACCTCTCATAAAAGGATTTATAGAAAAAATGTCACACCTTGTTGAATTTTGGCTTATTCTAGAGAGAGACCTTGTAGAGCGTGCCCCGCACGAAATATTTGTTGAATCGATATGAAAATATTACACAGCATATTACAGGTTGTAATTTAACCAACACATTTTCTATTACTAAATTGGGATCTGTTATGAATAAGTTATGATGTTTTTACCCGAAACACCTGTTTTAGACTAGTTTGAGGACTAGCCACAAACCCTATTTTCCACGGAGTGTAACTCCAAAAATACAATGACCCACAAGATTATTTTTTTACCATAAATACTTGGATATGTTTCCTCAATGGCATAGAAATTTCATGGTCTGAATCATTCTAGAAAGAAAGTTATTGAGAAAATGTTGGGATGGTTTGTAAATAACATACCTTAGAAAGCATCATCAAAAGAATTTATCCTTCCTTGAATTCCAACCTTCTTTTCTTCACCTTCCCTCAGAAATTCGGCTTAGTTATTCTTTGGTTACCTAAAAAACCTATAGAAATTCAATATGCTCAAGTGTGTCTAAAATGAGAGAGCCTTGCTGAATAGGTCGTGGCATCAAATGACCTTTCAAATATAAAAAATGAATGAGTGCCACCAAAATGAATGAGTGTTTTTTAATGATATAAAGGGTTTGCATATATTTTAATCCTCCTTAATCATTCGAGTTTTTTAATGATATAAATGTGGCCTGCATATATTTTAATCCTCCTTAATCATTTAAACGTGGCAATTATGTATTTTTACAGTAAATTTATAATGTGATTAGACAAATGTAAAAAAGTAAACATGTTAATTGATACCTTCATAAATGCAAGGAAGTTATGAACAATAAATCTGAGGCATTGATTTTGGAGGACGACTAAGAATATGCCATCATCTTCAATGCTTAGCCATCAAATTAGAATTTAAGATTAAAAGATCATTAATTGTGCCCATTGTCAATAGGTGTATGTCTTTAAGCTTAATAAATTTGAAAGCTTTTCATTTACTAAAAATTAATGGATAGTTCATCAGATATCAGATTTCTACTTAGTCTCATATAACAACCACTTATATTTATTGATAAGTCTCATATAACAACCACTTATATTTATTGATAGTGCCTCTGGTTCTTGTTCATGACTATTGGTTACATTTTTCTTTTATGCCGTAAGAAAAACTGTTTAAATGTTTACTAAATTCAAAATTAAAATAAAGTTATGCAAATAAATAATCCACTTTTATTTACAAATTTAAGGACATAATAATGCGATTGCACTAAATATAAATTTGAGAGATACTTCAATTTTTCATTTATAGAAAAGTGATTGATGGTTCATCAGATATGGGATTTCTACTTAGCCTTATAAAAAATCATATTTAATGATGCTTCTTATTCAGAACTATTGGTTACATCGTCATTGTCTGCCGTAGTAATAAGAACGTGATGATTTCTTTAATTAAAATGCATGTTTAATAAATCCAAGATTGTCACAGATCATAGGGAAGCGTTTCATTTTGTTCAAATGATGGCACGTTTAAGACGTTTAGGTCTGAGTTTAATCATTTTCGGTTAACCTGATTGTATAAGTGTCATCAACCTTCTTGTTCCGTAAGTAAAAACAACTCAACCGTCTCGCCATTGTTCGATCTGTTGATTATATCACAGATTGTGACCACTACTACCCTCCGCTCTATCGATTATTCTTTTTCGTTAACTGAGTTTTGGTTCAATTCCCATTCATCATAACAACGTAGATGTTTTTAGATTAGGGTTAGGGTTATTACATGATTAACATTGTTATATTAATAATTTAATAATGTATTAAAACATAATCAATTAATATTTTTTTATTAATACTATAATGAATAATTAATATAATTATTTTATATTAATATGTAATGTATAAGTATATTAATACATAATCATATTCTATTTTATTAATATCCTATATAACAATGATATTAATATAATAATGTTACTAAGGTTACTAATATATTAATATAATAATGTTACTAATATAATTATTCTTTTTCGTTCACTGAGTTTTGGTTCAACTCCCATTCATCATAACAACGTATATGTTTTTAGATTAGGGTTAGGGTTATTACATGATTAACATTGTTTTATTAATAATTTAATAATATATTAATACATAATCAATTAATTTTTTTTTATTAATAATATAATGAGTAATTAATATAATCGTTTTATATTAATATGTAATGTATTAGTTTGTTATTGATTTGATATTAATTTGTCTTTTATTTTAAATTTATGTGTAAAATATAAAGTGTTAATTAAAAAAACAAATATATATTTTTTGATATAATAAAAATATTTATTTTTCTCATTTCTAATTGATTAATATATTTCAAGTTTTATTGTTACCTTCATCTATTTTAATGTTTTAAATTAATTATATAATTAATGCATTTTATTATATATACCACTTGTTTTAAAAAATCATAGATTTAATAAAATTGTAAAAATAATAATTCCAATATTATTAATGTCTTACCCTCTACATTTATTACACCTATCACGCTTGGAGGGAAAAAAAACATCTAGATGGTTGGTGGACCCTTGGTATACCGTGAGTCTAATAACCGGAATGGCAAGTCGTCCTGAAATGTATTTTTTGTTTCTTTTATTTACTTTTTAATGTGATGGGTTTGTATTTAAGGCTTACAAACTTTTTGTGTTGGTCTCATTGGGAGAGGTATCTTTAGTTAGATCTTTACATTATTTCATACACAAAGAAGGTTACATATTAAGAATTTTTAATGTTTATTTAGTTTTTATCAACCTCACAATAGGATTGCATTGGTTATTATTAAAATGGAAAATGTTGAGATTATGAATATAATTTAATAAATTTAATTTTTTATGTCTAAATATTTATTAGCTTTTTTTCCAATTTAAATTAATATTTAATAAAGATTTAATAGCAATTTGCTCACAAAGTTTTTCATTATATCATATTCTTAATTTTAATAGTAGAAATTATAGCTTTTTTAATATAATGGTTTATACATAATATATTAATTGGTTAATGAAAAGTTTAATTTTATTTAACTAATTCATACAAATTGTATAAATATTTTTGTGATTTTTAAATCTTAATTTATGATTTTTTTTATGATATTAATTTAAATATTAAAATTATAATTTTTTTATAATATTAACTAAATATTAAAATTGTAATGAAAATAAAATTTTACATTAAAAAAAATATTACAAATCATTATATTAATTTAAAATATTAATTTCTATTTTAAAATATATATATATATATATATATATATATATATTATATAATATTTATTCTATGTGATCATATTAGAAATCAAATATAAGTAGAATGGATGTTTTATTATTTCAAAATCATATATCCATTTATAAAAAAAAATCTCATTTTATAAATGAAAAAAGAAAAAAACCAAATAATTTGAGGAAAGATTATTAAAATTTTATGTGAAAGATGAAGTATGAAAGTATTATGGGTAAATATTTAATATATGCAAACAATTCAAAATCTTGAATCTTTACTATCATGATTATATTGAAAGCATTATTAGTCCATACTAAGGGGATATAAGTTTGCTAGTCATTTAACATCAATTTGTTTTTTATTTTTAATTTGTTAGATTATATTAAAAACATTATTAGATTGATTTGACATTGATTTGTCTTTTATTTTAAATTTGTGTGTGAAATGTAATGTTTAATTTAAGAAAACAAATATATAATTTTTGATATAATAAAAGTATTTGTTTTTGTCAGTGCCACTTGTTTTAATTAAGTTCTAAGGAATGGCTTCATTGTTGATTGATGTTTGCAAAGTCAAGTGTACAAACATGTTGTTGATGTTCAAATCACGAGATGATATCTTTATGTTTACTTAAATACTCTACAAAATCATACAAATCTTTGAACTTATACATGTCATCTTCATTTTTACTTAAATACTTAATGAAATATTACAATATACATGATACTGACCATGAAGGAAAAACTTGCTATACAATTGCCACATATTAAACCATAGTTAAACATTTCATGCTACTCTTGAAATGAAAATTTAAAATTCATAGTTTGTTGTTATATGGTCATATTATATTTAGTTTTTAGAGGGAGTCCATCTACAAAATCATGATTCTTACTAACATGTCATATCCATATCATGATTGATGTTTGCAAACTCAAGTGTACAAACATGTTGTTGATGTTCAAATCATGAGATGACATCTTTATGTTTACTTAAATACTCTACACAATCATACAAATCTTTGAACTTATACATGTCATCTTCATTTTTACTTAAATACTTAATGAAATATTACAATATACATGATACTGACCATGAAGGAAAAACTTGCCATACAATTGCCACATATTCAACCATAGTTAAACATTTCATGCTACTCTTGAAATGAAAATTTAAAATTCATAGTTTGTTGTTATATGGTCATATTATATTTAGTTTTTAGAGGGAGTCCATCTACAAAAGCATGATTCTTACTAACATGTCATATCCATACTTTCAATAAAATTAATATGTAACAATTGTCTAAAATATTCTCTCAACCATCATATATTCAACCATAATTACCAA